>WBMV01005721.1:1114571-1304077 GCA_013396655.1 Campylorhamphus procurvoides
TGGCAGCATACTAATTTTATAACCCTACTCAATTATCATATCTAAAGGTTGTATCCAGTCTAAGATATGTCCATGCCCAGAACTTCCCTTGGTTCTGCCTCATGGCACGCCTCTCCTAGAATTGAGTTGGAGGTCTTAAGACCCCTTACTTCATGCCACTTTCCCTTATAGGAGCTTCTCCAAGGTTGCTGGGCTTTGCTTTCTTGTTTTGACTAACATGGAATCTAGTTGTCTTAGCTCTGGTCCATGTTTCCCCATGCACAGTGTTCCAGCTATTATCTGACCCTTAAGACAGCTACCACAGGGATAGAGATTACTAACTACTCTATATGTGAGAAACTACCTAGAAATATAAAAACCTACAAATTCATGAAAACCCTAAGGCATCAGACCATGTTCACAAGTTTATAGTGTGTCATGTTGCGTAAAAGTTTGCTTGTCTGGTTCATGGACCATACAGTTCTTGAAATAGACTTAAGATGCTGAAAAGTTCCCCTCCCCTGGAAAGGATGAGTTCTTTAAAGTTACTGAGATTTCAATGTGAAACAAGAAATGTTGCATTTCAAATAAAAGAATTCCATTATTTTGTGTAGCTTTTTTGATGGAAAGGTTGTTCCAAAGACAAAAGAAAATAATTTTGACTAAAATGAGGAGAGAAAGAATGGCTTTGGTAACTGTGATGACAAAGTTCACAGGCAATTCCAGTCATTTGTATTTCCACACAAGAGTGTGCTTTATTAACCAGTTTCAGGAGGGATAAGCAGCCTCAGCCCATTAGCCATGTACATGAAAGGTATCTGTAAGATGACTAATTGTTAAACATCTCCTTGTCCTTGTAGAATCCTTCAGGTTAGTCATGCTGACCTAGAACTATAGTGGGTGCTTTTGAGATCCCTTAGTCAGAGAGCTTTTAAACCATACAGTTTTCACCATTCTGTTTCACTTGGGCTTTGGCTGACTTTCATAAACAGGTTGATTTTAGTGGTGACAGATTTTCTTTTCTAGTTGGACAACTTAGATGATCAGCTTTCACAGAAGAACATTTTACCTGTGTTTGACATTTCTTAAACCTGCATTTTAAACTTCTGGTTTAAAATGTGGCTTTGGAGCTGACATCTAAAATGAGTTGAAAAGCTGGGGAATATTTAAGAGAGAACAAGCTAAATGATTTGGCATTTGGGAGACCTCCCTAGCTGGAGCCAGGACTTACAGGGGACGTCTCATGAGAGTGGAGTAGAGGGGCAGGATTACCTCCCTCAACCTGCTGGTCACGCTTCTTGTGATGCAGCCCAGCATATAATTGGCTTTTTTGGCTGCAAATGTGCACTGCCAGGTCATGTTGAACATCGATCAACATCCCCAACTCCTCCTCAGGTCTGCTCTTGATTCATTCTCCACCCAGTATGTATTTGTGCTTAAGATTGCCCCGATCCAAGTGCAGGATCGGGGCAATCTTAAGCGTGTGGACGTTACATGTGGACGTTACTTGTGGATCTTCATGAGCTTCACATGGGCCCACCTTTCAAATCTTTCAGACCTTTGTGGCAGAGACAGAAATGTGTCAAAGAAATAAATTGTAGCGTGGATGAATCATTGTTTCATTGAGCTGGCTGAAACTGGAAGACGAAAAATCTGGGCATAGAGAAAGAATCTGAATCTGAAACTTCTTTTTTTTTAATATATTTTCTGAATACTGTTTTTTAAAAATGCAGGTTTTGCTATGGGATTTTTTATTTATTTTATCTAATTATATGGAAAAGAAGAAGGAAGAAATATCTGAAAGCATATAGTGTATTTTTCTTTGTTAAGAGAAGTAAGTATATACTTCCATAGAAATAATAGTCTGCTTGAAATTTCAAGTATACTTGAAAATTCAATACAGAAATTACACTCATTAAATCAAACAAACAACTCCCCAACCCCTTTCATGCACACACAGGTCCCTTTGCCCACACTAGATAAATAAGCAAAGCATCTCCCTTGATCATCAGAGGAACTAATTTGTATGCCTCATTTAGGTAAGAGTTACTTGGCCTGCAGGCATTTTAACTAGAACAATACATATGTTTACATCCCAGCTTCCTCTTAAATTTTTAGAATTCAGTTATAATAGGGACTTCTGGGAATCTAGAAATTGGTAACTTCTGGCTACCCTGTAAGAGTCTGTAAATTCCTCATGTCACAAAGTCCACCAGCTCTGTATGACCCCAACATAAAGTGAAGTAGGTTTTCTCTTCCTGTAGTCTATCTGTTCAGCTGAGATAGTAATGAATTTACAAGCTGCCTAGTTTCTCCAGCTAATATAACAGTTCCTGGCAATTCTTTGCTCATGAGCATCATCTCTAATTCACCTGCTGAAGCCTCAAGCCGTCTGCTTTCCTCCCTTTCCCTTGTAGGCAAATATAAACCTTTATGCAAGCATTTGTAATTCAGTTTTAAAGCTCAGTAATATTTTTACAAGGTCCAGATTTGGATCTTGCTTATTTCCCTTTGCAACACTAACTTCAATAAGGCAAATCTTGGTTTCTACAATAACTTTATAAATTTCATTGTCAAGGTGTCTCTACATTAGGGCCCTGATCTGGGGCAGGAGTGCTCTTTTGGACCGAGTCTCTCAGTTGGAGAGACCAGAAATGAATTAACCCTCTTCTGATCACATTAAGTCAGAAGGCACACTACAGGATCTCCTACTCTAGTCCAACTGTTAACTGGCTGTCTGTAGGACCAGAGTAGGGCTAATCCATGGTAAAACACTCAAAATATGTATTTGTCTATTGTTACCAACAGCAGATCCTCAGAACTAATTGTTTCACCTATAAATATGCTTCTATTGTCACCTTTACCTCTTGTTAATGGAAATGTAGCCTCAACAGTCCTTAGATTTTTTAATTTCTGTGCTATCTTTGAGTGGCTTGTAGTAACTGAAATGATTAGAGGCAAAATACTCAGTGTGATAAATTTAGCTGCAGTTAACACACGCAGTTACTTCTTCCATTTATGTGTTGTTGATGTAAAAGGGTTTTTTAGGCTACTGATGATGTGAATGCCCATAATTGTAGTTTTAAGGGTGTGTAGGTGTAGGACTTCTAAAAAGGGTTATGTTAATGAGAGAATATGCGTTTGAAAGAAAATTTAGGAAAGTGTGAATCCATCTTTCTGTGCCAAATCAAGAATGACTGCATGCAAACCACTCCTGATCAGTATTTGCAAAACCTAAGAAAGGCTTAGAGTCTCTTGCTTTGTAATCCAAATTGTAAACAAAGTATTTAAAATGTTACAATTTTTTTCTATGAAATAATTTAATTTCCACAGAAATACAGGAGTTAAAACATACATAAACATAGTTATATAAAACCCTCTCCAGCATTTCTTTTCAATAGATGGCAAGTGGAAACTGCTCCAAGCAGGATACCTTAATGGGTATGTAGCTTTTCAAAGCTTTGGTAGATAATTTTTTTAATTTCCGTAGTTAAAATGCCTGAAGAAACACCATTTATCTTCAAACTGCTTTTCCTCAGGCAGATCTCAAAATCATGGTCAAATTACACCCATATCATCCCTATAGAACAATTGAATGTGGCCCATGCAGCTCAAAAATAACCATGCTGAATAACTACAAACTACTTAAGTGTGCTCCAGGTTAGGGCTACAGAATCTTCAGAAACTTTCCCTTAATGGATTTTCTCTTGAAGGAGAGCAAGTAATCTGTTCTTGCTGTGGGGAGTCGAGTAAAAGCAGAAGGGGCAATGGAATAAACTCAAAGTGTGGTGAGATAGAGACTGGGTGAGAGTCAGAAAAGTGGAGAAGAAACTAGTGAAAGAAGTCAGTAATGAATTAGGACAAGAAAACAAAATATTGGATTTTGCTGTGAGAGTTTGGTGAAGAATGACAGAAACCCTGCAGTTAGGATTGGAGAAGGGGAAATAAATAGGAAACTGGGAATCAGCTGTTCAAAAGCAGAATGGTGAGAACAGGAATTAGAAGCAAAGAGTTAAAGAATGAGCTGGGCAGGCAAAATACTTCAGTAAGCTATTTACAGAACCAGGTAACTAGTTAGGGATCTCTTGAGCGAGGCAGGTCTGGGAATGGCGTGAGGAAAGTTAAGACTATGCTTCAGATTCAGCCATCCAAAGTTAATGCCACTGACTTCCTTCACAGAAGTGTTTTGGGAAGATGGCCCATGAATTCTTCAGAAATTCTAATGAGGACCTCTTAAGGACGAATTAGGAGTGAGTTAATGCAAAAAAGTTTGAAGAGTGTGCAGAAAATAGGCAAGACCATTAGCTGAGCATAGTCCACTCTGCCCATCAAATCAACAGGTTCTGCATTTGAAGCAATGATGCATGTCTCAATTTTTTTCTCTCTTGGTGTACTCAATCCAATAAATCTGGATGCTGACACGAAGTGGAGCACAGGGATGAATCATTAAATGGTGCATTACCTACCAGGTGCAACTCCTCTACCAGTACTTCCTCTGTGGGCAGCACACAGATTGACTCAGACCCAGGTACTCAGAGGCACCTGATGCAAATTCTCAGGACAAGAGAAAGGTCCCAGGTTGTACTGAGAGGTATAGAGTTGAAGTGAGAGAGAATGGGATGTGAGCCTGTTGTCTTCCTATTAGTCTGGGATATTTGGCAGGTCTGCACTCAGGGTATGATTATGCAACAAAATGTGGTAGTTTATATATTTCTGGAGAGGATGAAAAATGATGATTTATGGACAGACAGTTCTGTCATTTCCTAAGTCTGAATTCCAGCATTGGAATGGCAAGTTTGATAATGCTCTTTTAACATAGATTCTTTTGTGTATCGTTAATTTGCAATTTTGAAGGCTAGTTGTAGTCTGAGACGTATTTATTTAGTTTGCTTCAAGAAGACGGGAACCTTCTTGTGATTAATTTGGTGTCGTTTGACTTCTTCATTCAGTGTGGAGTATAATTTGCCCCAACTGTTGTCTTCTCTCTCTTTATTCATTCCAATACATTCCTATCTTTCCAGATATATGTGATGTGAGAATCAGACCTGTAAGAGCTATTCCTCCCTTCTTCCCCACACCCTATTTCACAGCAGACCCTGAACAAAATAGATAGCCAAACCAGAATATTTGTCTTTGCAAAAGTAGATCAGAGGCTTACAAGTAATACAGGTATCTCTGATTCCTTTCTTCTTTATGTAACTTGCTCTGTTTCCTTAAGGTGGCATCCCTTGTGTGTAGAAAAGGAAGAAATAAGGAGATTGGGTTGCATTCAACCTTGAAAAAAAGATAATCCTCTTGAATTCAAAAGTTTCTTTTTAAATCTGTGCACATGGAGATGTTGAAGAGCTGAAGATATCATAAACAACAATGAAACAATAAGTTGAGACTTTGAACCATTCCCAAAGGCATTTGAGACGGGAAGCCCAGAGTTATGGGGAATGCTGGAGTTTGGGAGGGAAGTGTTTTAGTAGCGATTCATGACAGAGTTTGTTTAGGGACTAATTAAGCCAGTACTATCAGGGACACCTGCTGTTCAAGGAAATTCTAGTAGTCTTTTGTTTCAATTAAATAGAATTTTTCTTTCATACCCTTCACCTCTTTGGATCACTATGCTGAACAATTTGTATCCTGTCCTATTCTGCACACTTAAGTGTTTGGAAGGCTAAGTGCACATCTGCTGAATTGTCTTTAATAAACTTTGAGGCACCCTTTTAATTTGTTGCCTTTGAACACTGAGATTTTTAATAAAAGCTCTGGAAAAGAGGTGTTCAAATCTAACAGTCAAGCTGTCATGTAATGCTTTTTTGAAGACACCATGGTTTTAGATAACTTCCTTACTTGGTGCCTGATCATAGCCCATAAAACAGAATCAGCATCAAAACACATGTGGCCATTTGAATTTCACAGCCTTGAGAGACAGGATTAGTGTTTTACGGTATTTCTGTTTTCTTTTCCTCAGCACTTAGAAATAAATGCTCAGTGAGCCACCAACGTGCTTCAATTACTGCAAGCACCAACAGCTGGTGTAAAGAGGCTAGTTTACTGTATAAATAGTGTGCAAATATGCCATTTTTACCCCTTGTAAAAGTTCGTGTAGCTCATTGCCCAGGAGCCAGTGCAGAGTTCAAGATCTGATTTTAGAACAACATTCTTAGAACATGAGTTGTCACCTTTCATTCATGCCCTTCCCTTCAAGTAGTGGTGGTGACTTTGCAAACAGTACTCTGGCTTGGGAGATAGGTTAGAACCAGACTCTTGACTTTGCACCTTCAAGCACCCATTCTCAGGCTGTCTCATAATGCTGTTTCAAGCCCAAGAGCTGATCCTGTCAGTGTTTCCTTTTGACTTTATAATCTGCCCTGCTCTGGTGGGCTTCCATGACTGTTGCCTAAAAACACTTCTGAGGAGCTCTGTGCAGGTTCTGTATAAGGCCTTTCTGAAGAACAAAGGGTTTTGGTTTTTGAAGGTTCATGCTTATACAATATTCTAGGAGGTATTTGAGGCAGATGTAGTGAAATTCCATTCAGATCCCTGTGCATTCTTGCCATTTAAACATTGAATATATAATTTTGCCTCTAAATCTTTTCTTAGCAACAGTTTTCCATAGTATGCTCTATTTTTGTAAACAAAAAATGTGTTTTATGTAGTAGTGGAGTTAGACATAACTATGTGATTCTATAATTCTGTATCGAAAATAGTGTCTCAAAGCTACATCTGATCTGCTGGCAGCTGCCACTGTCTGGCTGTTGCTTGGGAAATGCTGTAGGCTTGACAGCTGGCTGTCTTGCTAGGGTCCTGGTGAGTTTCTCTGCTTTTTGGGCACTCTTGAATGATTCCCTAAAGTAATTTCAAGAGGTACTCCATACGTTTTCCTTTTCTAACATTTGGTTCAGTTCTTTGGGAAGCATTCTCTATTAAAAATGTTGTGCATATCCCACATGTTCCACCTAAAATGGTACCAATGCAGAAATAATTACTTCTAAGTCACACCCACCTAGAAAACAAGGGATGGGCTATGGCAACTCCATTGAAGATTGATGGAAGCTGTGCCCCTCAGCTCTTCAGAGCATGGCCATCTCATGCAGAGGGGCCCAGCAGAGGCAACACTGAACTAGTACTGCTCTAGTTCTTTCCCTCTGAATCAGAGTTGGAGGCAATACTGCAGAATCTTTTATTTGCTTATGAAACAGAGTTAATTCATTTAACCAAGTGTCACTGGGATAAAACTGCACTCCTTTGGGACCACCAGTTGAAACTGTGTGACTGTGGCTGACGTGCCATTTTGCCATAAAAGGAGGCTTAGGGCTATTTCAGGGATTTCACTACCTTGGGTTATTCTGCCTTCACAGGCCCCCTTTGACAGCTGAAAATACTTTGACATCTGAAGTTTATCATGTGATTGAACTAGAGTTCACTTTCCTAGTTAAAATATAATCTGCTAATTCATGCTCATCATTATAGCAGCTCTTTCAACACTTCAACAGAGAAATAGATGTTATTATTTTTGGCAGCCTCTGTTGGTTATACAATTAATCTGGAGGAGTACTGCAATCTTTTGCTAGCGTGGTGTATTGATCAAGATGTGCAAATTTTTCTTATTTGGTTTTGTTTTGTTTAATATGGGTCTACTAGGAAAAACAAGCAAGAAGTGGAAAAACTATAGCTGAATATGATAGACATCTGCAAATCTTTACAAGTTTTTTCCAAGTGTAAACTTTAACTAAAAACCAGTAATATTTTCAGATATCTGAGCCAGTACTCAGCCAACTTCCTATTTGAAGGCAGTGAAACATATGTTCCTTAAAATCCAGTTTAGAAAGTGTTTTGCTCCAACTGTCAAAATAGCAACACTTTTTCAGAAATATCTGGGTGACCTTTTGATCCATTATATTGTTTAAGGTTGTTTTATTTAAGATACTAAAATTATTTTAATGCAAAACTGATTGTGAGTTTTGAATAGGATTTTTTCTGATTGTATAGAAGAAGAAATACTTCAGATAAATGAGAAACAGGCAGTGCTTTCCAGCACTTTTTAACCAAATATTTTTATGTAGCCTGTTTTTGACCAAAATTTTCACAGGTAAATTGCAAGCATGACATTTCTAGTGGTCTGTCTTGTGATTCCACTTGCAGAAAATGTATTGTAGTTGAGCTACTGACTAAAAACTGGACTTTGCAGTAGAAAACCCCCAAAAAACAAACCAGACCCTGGACTTTTTTTTTATCAGCTGTAAAATAGTTCCCACATCTTTTCTAATGCAATATGTATCACACTTTCCTATGAAAAATATTGGTGTCAAGAAGAGAGGTTGAGAACAATTTACTGAGGAATATAGTGAAATCTGTTGGTAAAGTTGCTCTCCTGGGATATAAATGTTCAAATCCCACCAAAGAGAGCAGGTGTGTGTTTGAACTTGAGTCTCAGAGCTGACTGAAAGGCCCTACTTTTAAACTACTTGGAAAAAAAAGAAAATGCCACGCCTTCCTTATCAACTCTGTGGTTTTCTTCTCAGTCTATCCCATTAATTGTTAATATTTAGGTGTTCAAAAAATTGGAGAAGAGAAACTCATAATTCATCTAGAAAAAAACCACTACCTTTTTTTTGCGTTGTTGAAGAAAAGAAAGATTTACATTTCTGATTTAAGTACTTAATATTTCCACCTGTTTTTTAACTGTCGCTAAAATTCAAAATAATTTGTTTGAAGAGACAGAATCATAGATTTACTAGCTTATATGGGAAATGGATTTCTCAACAGGAAGAACAGATAGTACAGCATACTGTAGATACTAGATAGCCTAGCATATGCTTGATTTCAGAATTAGCAGGAAGGAAAACATGGAGATGCAGCTCGAAAAGAACCATGCTGCTTCATTCATTCTAATTTGCACTGTTCTTAGGATGGTCTGGGCATAACAAGCTTTCACAGCACATCCACCTATGGCAATAATTGGAATTTTAATAAAGTACATTTGTAGCACAGGAAAGTTCCCTTATAACTGCATTAACGAAAACACATATCTGCACCATCGTTACAAGTAATGCAAGATTATTTCATTTCTAACTATTATTCTGAAGGATTCTTTGCACTGAAACCCATTAAATAGAAATGCTTTAACCTGTTTAATACTGGAGGTTTAATGAATTATACATGAAAGTGTTTTCATCTAGCCTGTGCTAAGTAGCAGAAATGTGTTTTGTATGTTTATCCCTTTTGTTTTTCTCTTTTCACAGAATAGCTTATGTAAAGTTGCTCTAGAACAAGTTTCAAAGGCAAGTCTTGACTTTGTGCTGCTATCCACTGGTGAACATAATCAATCTGGGTATAAATAACAGAATTTTGACTTTTAATATACCAGGATAAGACGGATAAAAACACATGTGACACCAGACACATTTGATGTCAGAAATTATCCTTCTGGATATGAGCTTAAGATCTGGATGGTCTTGTTTCTCAAAGTTTGGTCCTAAAACTTTTACCATAATTGAATTAAGAAGATGAAGACCTCCTGAGATATAATTTTTTTATAAATTCCATATTTATTTGAAATGTGCAGTAAGATATGAATAATTTTATTTTAACTGAACACATAAAGATTTTTGACTAGGCTTCCTAGATGACCATGAATAAATAAGTTCCTCTTTTATTATGTATGTTGTACTTTTGTAGCACTAGCAAGTGAGTCAAATCAGATTTACAGTTATTTGCTGCAGAATGACGAGTAGAATGTTTCCCCTTGATAGCTTTTGTTTCCCTTCAGTTTATCTGAAAAGAACCCTCCTTCACTGTAACAGCCCCATCCTGCTGAATGTTCCATGTGCAAATAAATAGGGAGTCTAAACTGCCTGTTATTTTTGCAAAACAAGACTGATGTTGAATCACTTTTTTAACCATGTTTGATTAATGCAGCTCTCCTATGTGGACTGTAGTTTTAAAAGGGTGCTGGTTCAACCAAATGTTAAAACAAAGCACTGGTGTGTTGATATTTGTTCCAGCTTTTGTAGGTAAATTCCTCGTGTGAGTGGGAGAATTGTCCAAAGACAAAAGAAAACGAGGAATTGAATCAAAGGGTAAAAGGAAGGTATCAAGGCCCACTACATGTAGTATGCGGCAGTAACATAGCTATACAGGATGTATATACAGTGCTATACAGGACACAAAGGGAAGAACAGTAGTAGAAATTACGTCAATTTGCTTTGAGTTGTTAACTGTGATATTTAGTGGATAATATTCCTTACAGGAAAAGAGTCCTTGACTTGCTGTAAACATCAGTATTTGAAAATATTATACAATAATTAAATATGTACAAAAATAATGTCTGAAGTAATCTGATGTAGGTGCCATTAGCTGAACTCACTTTCAAGTACTAAAGTGATATTTTTTTCAATCTTGAAACACTCATTTCTGCACCACAAGTGAAAGGACAGTTTCTAGTTGAGGACAACAGCAATAGACATAAACTGGTGAACTGTACTTTCTATCCACAATTCAGTGTTTTGAAGATATCAAATTATTGTAAACTGCAGGGTTTTTGTCAGTTGACTCTATTACCTTCTTGTTGCCAGTGAATACATGTCCTGGGACTTTGTTGACCCAGGCCTGTATAGAGTTAAGGCAAAAAAGCAGTCCTTGTGCCCAAAGGTATATGGTTTAACCATACGGGTAAAATGGAGGTCTCATAAATGGAGTGTATAATACATTAAGACAAAACTGCTCAAGAACAGAAAATTTTACAGAGCATTAGCAGCCTAAATGTTCTCATGCTTTTTGTAAGCATCCCAGACACACAGCACAATTTGAAAGAGGGCAGCAGAGTGGCCATTTACAGCTGCTGCCCTATATAAGGAAAACTTTACAAGAAAAAGTGCAAAGCTTTGAAAATCAAACTATGCATAGTAGTGGAAGATTTTACTCTTGGATGGTCAAATTACATACATTGTTTACAGCATTATAAGCAAGACTGTAATTAGAAACGGTCTGGTAGAACTTCCTCTGCCTCTGAGTGCCTTACACCATGTGCTCCAGGTCTTGCTGTTGTCTGTAGTTGTCTTTGGTGAATCCTGATGCTCAGTTTCTGTGCCTCTTAAGGCATCTTTAGGAACTTCTGTTTTTGAGAAATACTCAGAGCTTTGTGATTTTAAAAGCAAAAGGGACTCTTGTGCTCATTTAGTGAAAGTTCCTAAGCTGCACATAATTTCTGTATAAGGTATGGCATATGTTGAAACAAAGTTATGATCAAAAAAGACAAAAATGCTTGACTACATTTCTGTCCTAATATTTTCCCAGTGATTCCTTAAGATCACAGCTGAAATGTAAACCTGAGCCTGAACTTTATCTTTCATGGTTCTCTGGTTACTGGATCTCATTATAAATTTTTAAAATTGTTATCATACAGAGACATAAGCCATGAATCTTTTACTTACATGTATTTGCAGATGCTGATCAAGTCATATCTCAGCCTTCTAATTAATAAACCAATTAGAGCTTATTGACACTTTCACAGATGGATTTTTCACATTACAAGCTATTTTGAAAGCATTTTTAGTCCCTTCTAACTTTTTACTCAGTAATTTTTAAATTGTGTACTGCACAGCATGACATACTATTCCAGTAATGTTCTCACTAATGCTCTTTACAGAGATAAATACCAGCTCTTCGGTAATCTTAGTATTTGCTGCTTTAAGCATCCAGGAATCACAGTAATTTTCTTATCTATAGCAGTGTGCTGAATGTTCATGGTTAATTAGCTCATTTACTATGACCCCAGAATCTTTCTTAGCGTAAATTTGTTGCAGAACGTGGTCTACATTTTCACAAAATTATAGGATGGTTTGGATTGGAAGTTCCACACCCCTCTCACCCCCTACCCCCGCTATTGCTTCTACTAGACCAGGTTGCTCTTACATTCAATTGTGCTCTTAGATCTTGTTTTTGTGTCTGAAAATGGCATAGTTTTCAAAACAAATACATCTGGAACAATCAAATTACTGTGCGTAGCAACAACTATACACTGTAAGTTGGCACTCTGATGATTTTCATGTTATTTCAGGCTACATATTTGTGGAATTCAGCATTTGTTCATCTATTAGATATCTTCACTGTTGTTTACAGCAGTAAGGGAAAATTTATAGTAATTTAGTGAGATATTAATAAAATGCAGACAAACCCAGACAGATTAAAGTTGTGTGTCTGAGGGAGCTGATGCTTTCTTTTGTTTGTTCTGTAGCAGATCTTGCTGCTGCAAATGGCAGAATGAATTGAAGCAAGAATGAACCAGTTCCTGAGCTGAAGCATTTACAGTCAAGCATACCAAGGTAACTGAAAATGGATATCAGATGCATGACTATGCTGCTGTTTGTTTGGGGATTTTTTACTTTCCTGTCTAAAAACAACAATCAAGCAATATATATAGGTGAAGATATTGTGGTAGGAGCATCTTTAGTCACTAAGCTGACTACACCAACATCCATAAGAAAGAACTGCAAAATATGGAGTTACCATATTTTAGAAATAATCTGAGGTGCATCCTTTCTATAGATACTTCTTCTATATGGAAAGTTTGCAAAGGGTAATCGTACTTCTCAACTTCTGTTCTGGATTTTGCTGCTGAGTTGGGCTGCGGAAAGAAAACTCTGTGAGGAGGTAGCTGATGTACAGCAATAGAATATGAGCTAAGGGCATGGAATTGTGTTGGGGTTCTGTGGATGAAAAAGTATTGCTTTCAATGCACCTGGCTTTGAATGCTCTCTGCATACAAAAAGTCTTCTTTCTGTTTCATTTGAGGCAAAGAGTGCGCGTGCCTGAAAAATAACACATTATCTGACAGGTGCAAAGATAGGATTTTGCTGCTTGAATGTGTTGTCATTCAGGTGCTAATGGACTGGGCCTCAAGGTTTGGTTCATTAGAGACTTTAATTGCTGGGATGTAATATGGAGTTGCATAAGAAAATCATGGCTTCGGAAGGACGGACAGAAATGCTACGTGTTTGCTTGTCTGCATACAAATGCTTCTCACAGTCCATGTGACCTGTAGGCTGTACTTTTTGATCCTCTGTGCAACAGCATTTGGAATATTAAATAGTGAACTTCAAAAAAAAAAAAAAAAAGGAAGGCTTTCTACTCACAGGTATTATTTTGGAACTGAGCTGATAGGTAAAGGCCAAATTAGAACTGTAGTGACCAGCTGTGGTAATAACTGATTGCAAAAATATATATAAAGATATTGGAATTAGAATAAATGTGTCATATAAAACTGAATGTCTTCAATGAACTGAGATTAAATTATTCATATAGCTGTGTATCTTATGATTTCATGACATGATAAAGTTATCTCTTTAAAAAGCAACAGTGATCAACTAAGACCTAATATTATTATCATTTAGAGATTATTTAATTTGCAAAACCTTTGAAAGGTTCTTTTTAATGTGACACCTATGTGATGTAATACTGGTGTGGTAGTTTGTTTACAGCCATTTTTATAAGATCTAAGTTTACACTGAAAATATTTTTGTTTGCACTGGTAAATAAATTATCACCATCTTGTCTGGGGATTCTTGGTAAAGATGTTGAGGTATTTTTTTTTCAATCCCCTTTGCTCTTCAGTAATAAAATGGAAACAATTAGACAAGTTATTTATGGAAAAGTAATTGCAATAATAAAAGGCTAAATAAAAGAAGATGCTAAAAAGAAACTAGGGAAGTATTTGGTGTTTTTTATGGTTGGGTTTTTTTTTCCCTTTATGAGACATTCTAGCAGCGTACAGACTTTTCACAGCTATTATCTCCTACAGATATGTTGCATCAACTTTCATGAAAAATCTGCCTTCACCAAACTGTTTTTGCTATAGAATCTGCTTGCCTTACTCACTGATACAATTTTTTTTCCCTAAGTATTAAAATGGATCAGGTAGAATGCTGGTATATACATCCTTCTATACACATCCTTCCCAGAGGAAATCTCATCCCATTCTCTTATTTAGGAATGAGGTTTTAAAACTTATTAAATCTGTAAATGACCTATCTCAAACTAAACAGAAAACAGAACTCTTCCTGTACTAGCAAACTTGAGTTTTCAATAAACTTATCTTTTGCTCTCTCATGTAGAACTTTATTCTCCTATCTACAATCCCATTAACCAGATATTTTCATGCTGATTATTGCATGATCTCAGTGCCTCAATAGTGGAAACAGCTTAGCCAAGGCTTTTTCCTCTGGAGAATATGTTTGGTTTGTGGCACCCTCTGTTTAAAATCACTGCAGTTTGGACAGCTTAAAAAGTGGTGGTGACAAATACAAACTTTCATGCTGAAAAAGTACAAGGTTTTGATTCCTTGTCCTCCTTATGGGGGAAAGTTGACTGTGCCCTGCAAGAGGGGACAAGCAGGACATGAATGTGTGATCTGTGCTATGCAAAGCTGTTTTGTTCTGGGTTGTGAATACTTCATATGGCATTGGCTGTAGAGTGAAATTATCAAACAGGGTATTACATTTTCTTTTATGAAATGTGTTAGTCTGTCCTAATAGTAGCATATTTGAGAGAGGAGAACAATACATGAGAGAGCAAATAGCAGGTGGCATATTTCCAAGGTAATCTGCAAGTTTGGATGCTGGGAAAGGTAAATAGTTGAAAACTCTCTGTAGAGGAAGAAAAAGGGAAATTTCTCATGCACCTTGGTACACCATGATACACCATACACCATGATGCAGCTGGTAACAATGGTAAGTGCTGAAGGACCTGATAACCTGAAAGAATTAAAAACTGCATGCAGGCAGCCTACTTGTCTATAATTTTTTTTTTTTCATTAAAAGCTGTAGTTCTTAACATAGCACTTAGCTTTAAGAAGGCCTTTCTGGAAATTTATTGATTGCTGCTTTAAAAGACAAATGCCTTTTAAAATGACATGGCAGCCTTGTGTTTTGCTGTCAGGATACTTACATTCCAGGCTGAAGCACTCTTGCATGGCATGAGACAACTAGGGTTGTCTTGTGCTGAACACATCACAGGCAAAAGTTGTTGGTCAATAAGTAACATCATTTCTGTATCAGGAACTTACTTCAACTGAGCTATGTTACTGTTATACTGCTTGTATTTCTTTCTGTTAAATAAGATATTAACTATACATTTGCTTAGAAATATGAATGGTAAATATCAATTGATAATCTGCATTGGTAGGAACTCTGCATACAGACAGAAAGCAGAGTAAAAGAATTAAAATCATCTGAGTAAACTCAAGTTTGAATTTTGCTGTACTACTCAAAAGACATTGCTTTGTTCCTGAGCTCCCACAATAGGGGTCAGGGAAGGAAAATGGAGCTTTCAGAAAGAAAATGGAATTCAGGCTCAATTCCTGATAGCAGAATGCCTACTTTCCATCTTTTCAGGTGGCAGCTGCACTGAGTATATAGCCTCTGTATTTTCTGCTCTTAGAGGTTGTAGCTGGCCTTTCTTTTCCCCAGCTGACTCCTGTCCACTTTCTTCATTGCCTTATTCCTTGCAGCTTTTTAGAGCTGTATGTGGCAGCTCTTCTGCTTCCCTCTTTCCACGCTGCCTCTTTTTTCCAAGCTCCTTGTGTTTTTCATCTTTACTGATCTCTTATGAGGCAAAAATGGGCATAGTTATATGGGAAGAGGCTTTCGGAGTACTACAGAATTATAGGACTAAACTTACCGTATTTTAACAGAATAATATAAAAGAGGGTGAAGGGAGGTTTGAAAGCAGTTTTGAAGAGCCTGTCAACACAGTGTAGTTTTTCTTCAGTTTTTTTTTTGTTCTCTTTTTGTTATGTTTTCTCATATTTTATCTTCTCTTTCAAATTCTGTGTTCATTCACTTTTCTGTTTCCTAGTTTTCTCCTGACTTCTTTAAAACTCCTGACTCTCCCAAACAAAACTTTTAGTGTTCCCATTGTTTCATCATCTTAAGTTCTTGGGTGCTTCCTTTGGTCAATGTGTTAATTAATTGCTATGCTTTCTAGTCAGGCATGCAGTTGTTGCCCACAACAACATTGTCTTTTTTTCCATGTGTACCACATGGACTGTAACAAAGGCCCTCAGTCTGGCTTGCACCCCTAAGGACAGCTGCAATAAAAGTTTATCATCATTATGTATCACACAGATTCTAGCACAGGTTTTGGTCTAGGATGATGACTTCTAGGTACTAGTGTAAAATAAACCAATTATATTTAATAAGAATGTAAGAGGATGCAACCCCTCTCCTTGGACTTGTGGAGAGAGGAGCCCGTGCTGGAGAAAGTTTTCTGGCAGAACTTTTGACCCTGTGGGGGACCCATGCTGGGACACTTTGTGAAGAACTGTGAAAGACTCATGTTGGAGAAGTTCATGGAGCACTCTCTCCCATGGAAGGGACCCCACATGAAGCAGAGGAAGTGGGTGGAAGCCTTCCCTGACGAGAAAGGAGTGGCAGAGACAACCTGCGATAAAATGACTGCAGCACCCGTTCCCCATATTTCCTGTGTTGCTGAGGGGGAAGAGGTAGAGAAAATCAGGAGAGAAGCTGAGCCTGGGAAGAAGGGTAATGGGGGAAAAGGTGTTTTGAGTTTTGGGTTTTTTTCTCATTACCCTAGTCTGATTTGATTGGTAATAAATGAAATTAATTTTTCCATAAGTCAGGGCTGTTTTGCCTATGACAGTAACTGTTTAGTGATCTCTCACTGCCCTTATCTTGACTCGTGAGCCTTTGTTTATATTTTCTCTCCCCTGCCATGCTGAGGAGGAGTGGGATAGAGTAGCTTCAATGGGCACGTGGTGTCCACCAAAGGTCAACAGGTGTTTTTTAAAAATTATATATAAAAATAAGAATATCAGCTTTTCAGACTGGCTTTTCCTGTGCCAACAGGATCAGCTGATCTGTTCTCTTTTTTAGTCGTGTCAGACTATCTTTTTCATATTGTGATTCTTATGACTGTACATTAAAATAATCCCTAAATGCAGATTAATGGCTTGTTTTGATTTTGGCCCAATCAACTCCTTCTTTCTATCATGGAGACAGTGACTATTGACAGAGTAATAAATATATCATAAACTGCAGGATCAGATCATTAACTGCAATTGTTATGTCTTTAATATTTTATCTACTTCATCACTCTTCTGTCTACGAACCTATCTTAGCAAGAAAAATTTTAATGCTCCAAGTCTCCAAGCAGCTTTAAATAGCTTCCTTATCTTTCAAAAATGAAACTTGAGTGTCCCACAGCTAAAGAATTTTACCTCCAAAACTTGCTGGTCTGAATACAGGAGGGCATTGTTCAGTCATGTCCAAGGGGTGGCTTAAAATCTATCTATTAGTACTTTGGGGTAAAAAATGCGGACATCTTATCTCTTGACAGTAAAATATCTTGGATGCCCAGCAGGGCCATGGAACTCAGCTTCCTGTTCTGTAACTGTCTGAAAGATGGAAAAGTAAGCAAGGTTGTTTGTGATTTTGTGATGGAAAATGTGCCTTTTTTTCTTCTTTTTAAGAAACATCTGAAATGCATCATCTGTGATTTTTTTTCTCAAGCCTGTTGCCAGCTAAAAAAGTCTAATGGTATTCATAAACCATTTTCTTCCAAAATATTCCAACATTTTAGAATAGCTTTCCCTTCTCCCCACCCCCATGCAAACATGTATTAGAAGTATTTTTAATACTTTCTGGAACTGTCTGCAGAATTCTCAAGTAAGTAATGCTCCCCTCAAAAAATTGCGAATGTTGAAATGAAGGACTGTGTGATCAAACCCTGCTTTTTTACTTTAAGGCTACATCTGTATGTGCATTAAAACATACATATATATTTATATTGATATTAAATATATACACACATATACATAAATCAAGATGAAATTAAGGCCAGAAACACACTTCCATATTCTTGAATTTGCATTTTGATACTGCATATGTATAGTTTATATATACATATATATATGTATAATTTACTGCATGCTATCCAAACTCTTATAAAATTTTTTAAAAAATCCATTTTGTCAGTGCCGTTATGGTTCATCATATAAAATATGAGTGCTTCATAAATATTTTGTATTGAAAGTACTCCAGAAAAATGAAGATATCTATTTTATAAGCAAGGGACTGATTCAGAAGACTAAATTGAGAGTTTTTGTCTCTCTTTTGGTTCCTAGAACCTGAATTTTGTTGTTTTAGGTTAAACTAAATTTCTTTTCACACTGAATTCAGGTTTTGCCATGAGTCATAAGAATTTTGAAAAACCTGGTTGGAGGATCCATTTAAGTCAGAAACATTTCCAGATTGCTGTAGATTATCTTGCTTCTTTCCCAGCATGCTGTTCATAAGTATGTGGATTGAAACAGGGATGTTATAGTAAAGAAGACAGACCTCCCTAACCATGAGACAGGAAAGTAGCAGATGGTGAATGATGCTATTGCAAAGGGAAGTTTTTCAAGGTGTTGGAAATGGAGCTCAGATCAATTTCTCTTACTTCACTAAGGAAATAAACCAGCAAAATTCAGGTGCAGATGGAGTTGCCTGTTTTGGGAGGTGGGAATGAGGTAGATGGGAAAATAAGAACAGGGGTGAGCTGTTCTACCACAGCTGAAAACTTTGAAATTCTGTGAAGTATCTTTCCACTCTTGATAAAGAGAGATGAGCAAACTTTTGTCAGATGGAGGATTCACAATATTTTGAAGGTCTTGGACTGGAGAAAATACTAGAAAAGCTCTGGAAATTTCACTACCAGCTTAGATATCCTATATTTATTTCCCTTTGCACACTTAGTATTCAAAAAGTGAGAGTTCAGTTTAAATTTGAACTTTTTTTTTTAACTTAAAAAGGAGTCTTTTGTTTGAGCTGTCACTGCAGCATAATTTATCCTGTATTTTTCACAATGTACATTCAGTCACTTTTCATTTTTTACTTCCGAGGGTTAATTAGAGTTTCAAAGTCTTTTGTATACTTACTCCCCCATGGCTCCATAATTACAGTTTATAATGAATAATCTCTTAGTTGTGATTGGTTACTGTGGCTTTTCGTAGTTAATATATAAACCTGGAAATAGAAAGCACATTGTTTCCATATTATTTAGGAAAAAACTAATTTCACATTGTTTAGCCATCTGAGAACTAAGTATCTTGTCCACAAGGCACATTTTATGATTGAGGAAATATAGGTGATGGATAGGATAGTTTGTCTTCATCAGTTTTACACTTCAGTCAGCATCACAGCAAGCTCTCTCCACGGGCTACTAGAGTCATTCTAGAGAAGTAGTTTGGAGTAATTTTCAAAGCCTACCGTTGTTGTTCCACTCAGACACAAGAGTTTCTGCATGAGTCTCCATTTGCTCTTGAGTAGTGAGTGTCTTGCCCCATCTCATCCACGGTCCTGAGATCCCTCTGACATTTACATCAGACACTGATACCTTCACACAGGTATTCCCTGCAGGTCCTGAAGCCCTCCTATCCTCTGTGTCAAGCAGTTCTGCTTTATGGCTTTAACAGAATCTCCCCTAGATTTGTGTCTTAGAGGCTGTTACCTTTCTGTCCTAGGCTCAGACCAAGCAAGCCAAAGTAACTTGATAACTCTCCAGCGTGGAATAGCAGTAGATGAGATATGCCCTACCTGAGATCCCTTGTATGAACCTGTGTGTGTGCACTAGAAATAAAAGGTATTCCTCTTCTTGATAAATGAAAATTAATATATGATAGCACATGGCATTTATGACTCCATGATAAGGGCAGGGTGTCACATTCTGTTTATTTAGGCATAGAAATATGTATCTATGAAAGCAAAGATGTAATGTTATCCTTACAACTGGATGATTTCAAAGTCAAAAGAACATCTCATGAAAATAATTTGAAAGTATCAAATCCATTTATTTTACTTAGTCAAAATACCTCTCAGCCCTAACAAAATGACACATAACAAGCTCATCACCCTTCTGTTTAATTAAGAGTTGTCTTCAATGTCAGTTATATAATTCTCATTTTACCCAGTAGTCCCTAGGAAGACCTTTAACTTCTAGAGATTAGGTCTTCTTGATTAGAGCTCCAAGTTTTCTCTGTTCTACTGAAAATACTAAAACTTTTAGTTGTCTTTATACATCTTGAACATGTGCTTGAATCCTTGCTGGGATAGCTTCCTAAAATAAGGACACTCAAGTGTCTATTTAAGTGGGGTTTTTTTTATTTCTAGGGTGGAAATGGTGTGTGTTTTGCAGAGCTGTTTCTGAGAACTAGAGTACAGATTAATATTCATGCCTAAAGAAAAGAATCCTGATTTAGGTATCATCTCAAGAGGCAGTGAAGCAGGTTGCAGTGCTCTGTGCAGTTCTGCAGGGAAAAGTTCCCTGCTAGATGTTACCTGTTATCCCAGTCTGTGTGAAGTAGACTTGGTTTCTGGCCTGAGACTGGCCAAGGCTTTTAGTGGCCTTTTGCTCTCCCTGGAGTAGTTGTGCATGAACTGTGATCTCAGACTGTCTGGAGATGGGGTTGTTAATATTAAAAAGACTTCTAGAATAATTTGTAACTAGCTTTAGGCAGTTTTTCTTCAGTGTTATCTGTTTTGCTCCTGTGAAGGTTAGAGGTCTCAATTAGCACTAGTACAGCCTTTGTGTGATCTGTGGTTCTTATTGAACTTATTGCTAGCTGACACTGATTTAAATGAATGGGTGCAAAACAGGAATCTGTAACTTCTTTCACTGTGAAAGCATTTTAGCATTCTTAAAATGTTAAGTGTACATTTCTTTCTTGCTGAAAATGCTTAGGCATTAATTTAGAATTTTTTCCTAGTGAGAATTAAATTATTAATTTAATTTAGTTTAAAGTTAACATTAAATTCCTTAATTAAAACAATTTCTCTTTAAGATAACTTTTTTGGTAGGAGGTTTAAAATTAAAATTAAATATTTAGAACAAAATATTTTTTAAAAAGTTCACAAGCCCAAGTGATGCCCTTATCCTAAACAAACATATCACCATGCAGAGAGCTTATCACTTCACAGCAAATGTATCACTTCAGCCTTCCTTTTGGACTTGTTTTGTATTCTTAGAGTTGTGGAGAAGGTCCAGCTTAGTTCATATCACAGTTTATATTGCAGAGAGGTGACAAGCTTTAATTTTCATTTGTTTGCCTTTTGGTATTTTTCTTTTTTTTCACTAAATCATTTTGGTGGATGATCTGTTGGGACAAGAAGCATTTAAACAGCAATATACTGTTAATACTGCTTATTCAACTTTTATGTATTACTTGTTTTTTTAGTAAACTGTGAAGAAATTTAAAAAGGACAGTATTGTGGGTTATTTTTTTATAATTATTAGTAATAATTATGTACTCAGCCCTCAGTTGTAACGTGATGGAGACCTTGGGGAGGGATTGTGAGCCTGAAAGACCTTTATTTTTTAAAAATGTGCCAGTTGATGTGAAAGAAATTATTTCCACATCCTAACCTTGTTTTTCTTATCCCCTTAAGCTTGTCTTATCATAGATACAAAAATGTTACATGGCAGAATATGTTTATACACACAAGAGACAATACTAAATAAAGAAAAAAACAACATTAATGTGGAGATCTCCGTCTCTGTTGAAACTGGAGATCAAATTGTTAATAACAGGAAGGATGTGCTTCTGTGTTTCCAGTTCTTTAAGCAGTTCATTGATTCTGAGACAGGAATTGCAAAAAATGTTCATGTTCACCAAAGAAATACACTGCGAATAACAAGGTCTTGACACAATTGACTCCTACAATCATATGGTAGATTAACCCCAAAGACACTGCATGTGTTTCTCCCATACACCTTTATATTCCTCAGATGAGTGTGAAATGATTTTACCCTCTCACAATTTCACCCTCTTATTTTATTAGGTTTATATACCAATTATATGGTTCTTATACGAAAAATTTTCTGACATGACTTTTACCAAGTTTCCTCCACTTACTGAAGATTATTCTCTTCACATAATGAAAAGCAATTGCAGTCTTTTTAAAACAATGATCTCTTGTACTGAAGAAAATGTAATGAATATAGTTCTAACTCATTCAAAATTGAAAGCTATTTTAAGCTATTTCAAACTTACATGTCTTAAACTTTAGTACTTGATCAAAAATATGTACCCACATTTTGCCAAGCAAATTTGCCATTTTATTACCTATTCTCTGGCACATAATGTTACGAGTTTTTTTTATTTTTTTATCCACTTTTAAATTGTTATAGCTTCCATCATCCATGCTGTTGTATAAGGAAAAAAACCTTGTTTTCTTGAGCTTTAAACCCACACATGCATCTTTATTATCAATTAGATTTTGAATAATATTTATGGTACATGGTCACGATCTCTTTCTGTCTTGAGCAAAAAGAGTGCAAGAATCTTCTGAGGATCTCTGAGGGTATTCCAACTGTTCCAGAGAAAGCAAAGTGTTAAGTACCATGAGCAAAAGGAAACGTTTTAAGAAAGGCATTTTTAGAGTGATGCTCTTCTTCTACAATCAGATAATTATCAATAAAAACAACCCCAAACACCATGAAAGCATTTCTGTTAAGAGTGTCTGCACTGTGTGCCCGTTCATCTGAATATTAGGATCTTCACATCTGACACCGAGTGGGACTGGGGTCTCCTTACAGGTGATCATAAATTGTGTCCAATGTGGGTTTCTCACACCCCAGTGAGTACAGTAACCACGGATGCTTCACACAAGGGTGCAGTGTTGGCTCTACAAAAAACAGTGCCAGCATTTTGCATTTTAAGAGATTGCCTGCTTCTTTATTGGAAGGACTAGAAATCCATGAAAGAAGGATCCTGCTTTTCTTTTTGTTCATGGTTCCAACACAGTGGGCTTTATAACCTTTCTGCTAGCTTTGCTACAAGGCTACAGGAATGGCATGCAGCTTCTCTGGTGCTGCTTTGGGAAGCCTGCAATTGAAACTTCCTATGTAAAGTCCACTGTGACACTGAAATCAACAGCTGCAAATGAAAAGCTTGTTACTTTTTCATTTTGTCCCTGCCCATTGCAGGGGCATTGGACTAGATGACCTTTAAAGTTCTCTTATAACCCAAATTATTTGATGATTTTAAAACTTTATGTACTGAATGAGGTATTTTGGATTTTTTTTTTCATTTAGATAAATAATGGTCTTTATGCTTTTTTCTATAGGAGGAAAAGGACAAAAAGGGCTACTTATTTTGTTTCATATTTAAACAATGGAAATGGTTATTCATTATTTTCAAGCTTTTGTTCATGTTTTAGCAATCCAGCCCATCTGAGCACCTGCTGCATAACTATCTTAAAATAATTGCTAAGACTCTTGAGAAATGTGGTGTTCCAACACAAATTCTAGAATGTTATTATATCAAAGCCAAACAAATAATTAAATGAATCATTATTTCCCACCTAGTATTCTTTGCAGTGTTATTGCCTAATAAACCCATCTGAGTGCAGGGAGAAATAAAATCTAGAGAGAAATCAGGTCAATATGCTTGAGATTACTAGAATTCATTTGAATAGAAACAAAAGCAAGGAGGAATGATGTTGGTGATCAATATCAACCTAGAAAATGTCTTTTATTATACCTGTCCTTGCTCCTGTATTGCCTTTCCACTTGAGCTAAATCCAGGTAAATTATTTATCACCTAGCTGCTGGTGGCTGGTGGTTTGAGCTGGAATCCTCCATGAGATAATTTTCTGTTACTGCTGCTACTGAAACCTCTGCCTTCAGCCTTGAGATTGGAAAAAATTAAGAGAGTGTGACCATGAAATAAAAGGTGTGAGATAGGGAGTCCTAGCACCTGAACTCTGCATTGTTCTCCCTAACATGCTTGCTCTTAAGACAAACTTTTTTTTCTTCCCATCTGTACTAGCAAGGCCATCTGAGGAGTGGCAGGGTAGTGGTCACAGCTGTTAATGGCATGGTAGGAATAGAGGTGCTTGATGTCTTCCAAATCAAGTTCACAGATGTTGTAATTACACACCCTCAAGCACAAGAAGAGAAAAATGTTTGGTGTTATAAAGCACCGTATAGTCCTGGTCATAGAGCAGGATGAGTCCATAGCTTCAGTTTCTCCCCATCAACCTTGTGGCAATAAAGTGATGCAGCAGAAGTCCTACAGATGCTGCTCAGATAACAGATTTTAGAAAACAGCCACTTTGCCTATCACAGTCTCTATATTTCCCATCACTTCTATTTGCCATCTCCACCAGGACAGCCAAGGCTAGTCCTTGCAGTAGAACAGGCAGTTCCACCAGTACTTGGTAGGAGAGAGGGAGAAATGAAGGGTCACCAGGGTGAATAGCAAAGGACTGCACAGGACCTGAAAGTAACTTGTGGCATGAATCTCTGCTGTGGAAGCAAGAGTTCTCTGGCTTTGCATCAGGCTGATAAATAGGAATTTTCAGTTGGTTATCCCTCCATTTATAATGGAGGGAGATACATCAAGACTGAACAGAGGTGTATTTAAAATTTTGTTACTCAGGTATCTAATAGTGGCATGAAGGTTTCTGGGTATCGACAATGATGTTTTGTATTTGTAAAGTATCTTACAAACCCCAGGCACTTGTTTCTCGCAATAGAAACCTGAATCAGTGCAACCATGCAACAGCCATGATTTTCATTCAAATAATTGCCATAAGTAGTGCTTCTTAATGGGAGAATCTCAAGGAATGTATGTTAAGGTTTGCAGAAGGTCAAGCTTATCTAAATTTTCAGTGGTTTTATTTTAACAGAATGGTGCAGAGTGGCATATCAAAACATGTAATACTATCTACTCTATTGAGCAATATATGGTATTTCTCAGCATTGTAGCTGTCACAACCATTTCCCTATCTTCAAGCTAGAAACATATTAACTATGTTTTAATTTAGCATTCCAAGAATGGATAAGACACATTGTAGCTCCAACATAATTTGTGGAACAGAAGGAACACAGGGATAGCATGTGTGGTGCCATAATATTTATCAATAAAATGCACCATTTGGACATTTTGATAGAGGTGACAGGAAAGACCCAGGAATTAACAGTATGTGGCAGGAGGTAAAGAGTAAATGCAGTCTGAAATTAATCAACATCATTGTTTTGATCAGCCATTAAACTGGAAACATGTATAAGAAAAGTGAAGTCTATGTAAGAAAAAAGATGGCAAGATACACATTGAAACCTTGACTTTTGGCTGCTGTAGTTTCACACAATAATTGTGTGTATAACAAGAGGTGCTGTAATATTCTGGATATCACAACTGAAAAATAAGAACCATTTCACCATATCACTCATGGAATATAATTCCTATAATAGAAAAAAACCCCAGAAATCTGAGTAAAGGAAAAGTTTGACACATTATTTGCCAAAGACTATCAGTGAAATACTGAAAACATTTTTTTCTAGAAAGAAAGCGAACCATTTCCAGCATATTTCAGCGCTGGATAATGTCACATTTGTGTGAATAAGTTACTATTAGGCTCCCTCTGGTTTGACAAACGTATTTGAGCTGTCAGATTTTGTCTAAAAGCAGCCACTCACTTCTTTGTTTTTAGTCCCAAATTACACTTGACATTTATTGTTAAACTCAAGGTGCCTCCCTGAAAAACCGATTCACTCTTTCCAATTGTGCACTTTCTACTAACTAATCAATAGATAAGCAATTTACATGGCCTTTGGCTTCTAGTTCAGTCACTAGCTTTTAACAGAAATCATTGCCTTCGAAGCAACAAAGACCTTTAAAAGGATTGAGAGAGTCATACATAATTAAGCTTTTTTGCCTGTATATTTATGCTTTGATACCAGCACACAGAGAAAAAATTGAAATCTGCAGAGATTTTGCCTCTTTCATTTTAAAAAAGTACTGTTTTCTTTTTATGTATTTTCATTACTAGTGGACAAAGAGTTTCTGTGCTACTTAGCTAGAGAGAGCTAGGAAAAAGATGGTAATCACTGAAATATTTACAAAAAAAAGTAGAAATGCTAACATTTCCTTTGAATTTATTTCCTTTGAATTTACTCCCTTCTGAGAATTAATGGGTTTTGTACTGTGATATTGGCCAGTATTCACTGGCTCCACATACAAACAGTTGATGACCACTTGCTAGCTCTCATTTGTTGCCCATAGAAAATTGCAGTGTGAAAATGCATCAAACTCGTAAAGATATATCCTTGATAAGGGTGGAGGAAGAGACTGAAAAGATTATTCACATTCTCATGCCTGGTATTTCCCATTGCTGACAGAAGACCAAAGAAATTTGTTTTTCATGTTCAAAGGATTTAGTAAGGTCTGAAGAACAGTGTACAGCTGGTAAGTGGTACTATGTTCTAATCTATGTCATAATCTTTTCAAATAACAATATTATTTCTACAACGCTGAAGTTGAGTGAGATGTCCACCTACAATGCATTTGATTTATCCCAGAATTACTGTCATGCTCCTTCATTAATTAGCCTCATGGAGAGAGCTTTCTGCATCAATTTTGGAGTAGAAGTATTCAATCATTTCCTTACTGTGAGGGCAGAAATAGTTTCCATGAGTCAACAAACGGGTATTCCCCATACTCTGAAATTACTGCACCATCCAGAAAGATGAAATACTTGACAAAATCTGCTAGAAATCAGTAGAGAACTGAAGCTTTCACATACTTGAGCTGCATAAAAGCAAGTGGGTAAAGGGAAACATCTTTGAAGGAAAGACCTGACTCACTTTGTGAAGAACTTAGAGTCCTCTTTCAGGAGGGAGTTCAGGTCTAGGAAACCTAAAGGATCTACTACACGGAGAGAGGCAGGATTAGAGGGACACACCCTCTCATGTCAAAGTAGTCTCTGTGGCTCTGTGATAAAGTTTAGAGTGTATCTTCATCCCATCTGTGTATTCATCTGCAAAGGCAGATGAACGTTGTAAGTTAGGCATTGGAGCAGTGAACGCTGCACAAGTTGCAGAAGTTCTTTTTGCGTGCTGTGCCCTTCTTTCCCCATTGTTTTGCAGTGCTGTCCACTCTCATTCATTCAGTGCTCCCATTCAGGACTTTTTTTCTTTTTATGAAAATATTGAGAGACTTTCCTACATTGCAGTCTGTACCCTTGACATGTTAGATATAATATAAAAAGCTCATGAAAACCAAAGACTCTCATGCTCTATAAATCCTTTTGAGGCTTGTTACCATCTGTCAATCATGACTCTGATAAATCTCCCTACTTAAGGCAGTTTAGAACTTTTCAATAGGTCACTTGAGCTTACAGCATCTTTTAAAAAATTGCCTGAAAGGAAAAAAAAGTTAATAAAAAACAGAAGACAAATAGCTCTCATTCCAGTGGGTGTTTTCTAAGGAACTTTTATCTGTCCCAGTTGCTGTCATGAAGCCACTGGGCATATACTTCTTAGCATTTACACTGGATATTTAATGACTAAGTTAGACACTGTTTTTCACTGGGGTTGAAGTTGCCAAACTCTTCACTGAATGTCCAGTCTAACAAAGGTAAATGCTGATTTAAGATGGGGCAACAAACCAGAATGTCTCCATGAAGGGAGTTTGCATTTTTAACTGAAGCATCATGTCCCCACTCTTTTACATTAAAGGAAAACTAAGTCATATTAAACAAGAAACTATGGTGCTGCCATAGGGTTTTCATGAATTTGTAGATTTTTATACTTCTAGGTATACTTCTCACATATAGTGTAGCTAACAACCTCTAACCCTGTGTTAGCTGTCTTAAGGGTCAGATAATAGCTGGAACACTGCGCAAGGAAAACATGTACCAGAGCTAAGGCAACTAGATACCATGTTAGTCAAAACANCTGAGCTGCAGGGAAGCAGCTGCAAAAGGGAGTTTTTCCCTGGTTTATTGTGGGTTGGGAGGTAAAATGACTTGGGCCCAGATGTTGCAAGAGTCATGTTCCCAACCTGTTAGGTGAAAGGGTTTTTCACCTGGGAGGGACGGGTTGTCCCTTGTTTGCTTCGGTAAGGTACAGCAGAGTGGCTCAGGGGGTTTGGCTGGAAACAGCCGGGAATGAAATGAAAGGGACGTCTTTCGGATTAATTTACTCTGCATGTTTTGAAGCGGTGGTGCTTGGAGAAGAGCTATGGTATTCCTGAGGCCATGAGTTCATCCTAGCACCGGTCTTTTCTATCTGTTACTTATCAACATATGTACTCTTTCATACTTTTTATACTTTATATACTCTTTTATACTCCTTTATATTCTGTACCCCAAAACCCTATAAGTAAAAGAACTCTTCTCTGCTTTACCCATATAAAGTTGTCTTGGAAAAGTTTTTTTCCCCTTTCCTTAAGGCAACAATGGTAATTGGAATCACTCAGTAAAGTATTTTATCCTTGTTCTAGCCAAATGCTGAAGGTGATAGGTAATTTTGTTCATAATTATTACAAGTGAAAACTGAGTACATGGAAATCTGTGTGACTACAAGACATATTTTGTCTTTAATCATCAAAGTTTTTGACAAATATGCAACCAGTTATTTATGCTGTCTGTTAGTTGTATTAGACGTGAGACATTAGACTTGCATTTGTCAGGAGTAAAACCTGATATTTCTGCATTACAATAGCAGCAACATCCACTTCATATTTGACTTGCTCAGGGTACTGCAGGTACAATACTAGTAAAATACATTTGAAGACCTGGAATCACTGAGAACAGATAGCAAATATTTCTCTCTGAAGAGAATTCAGGTGATGACCCTGCTAAAACAAGGGCCTAACACAGCACATCTTGCTGCAGTGCCACAAAAGAACTAAAAGCATCTGCAGTAGAAGCAATCATCATCTAATAAAGATGGTGTGGTAAATTTTACGAATAAAAGTGTGTCTAAAAGATCAAAGTTATTATTAAAAAAATGACTGACGCGTATTTTTTTTTTCCATTTGTTCCCCCTGAGAACCACAGTCATGTAGTTTCTTTGGTTACAGGTGATATGAAGTGAAAAGCAAATGACAAGAACAAAATATTAAGGAAATGTAAGTCCTTGTGGCCACTTCTGTCATTCAAATAAACCCTGACTAATTACAGGACCAAATTATTCAGTAGAATATTCACAAGAAAATACAGACCTTCCTCTCACCTGTGAAGTCACTGAGGGAGTGCTCAGCATCACATTAGAACACCTCTGGGGCTTCACATAAGGGCTTGCAAATTAGAAAAGATTCTTTCTGAGGTCAAGAAATTCTAGAAACTGATCAAAATCTTCCTGCTTTGAGGTATAAAATGTATACAAATTTATTTCTCTTCTATAAATATTTTGGTCATTAGTTTTAAGAAAATTGAATATGTAAAAATAATTCATGTGTTTTTCAGGAATATTGTACATAGTTGCAATGATTCAGTGTGAGTTATCTTGTTGCAAAAAAACTTAGATATTATGGTGATCTCTTTGCCTTAGAAATGTAAATTTTGAAAAAATATGTTGACATGTTTAGCATTGTAACGATGTGTGGCCTAGTTTTGATTTGGAAAATTATTTGAGCAATGAAAAAACTGCAAATAGTCATGCAGAGCAGCAAGAGCTGCAAATTACCTTAATTTTGTTGATGGGACAGAACAAGCCTCATGCAGCTTTACATTGTTCTGAGGTTTGGAGTTTTGGGGTTTTTTTCACTACTTAAGCAAATGCTCATCTACAATTAGGAGTTTCATAGCACTGTTTTTCCACTAAGAATTCAAAATGGATAAGGGATCTATGTGGTCCCCCAAAAGTTGGGATAATGTGTAGCTGAAAGAGTGGTGGATTGAGGACCAACCTCTATGAAATGATGCATCCTTGTTGTTCTTAGAGAAGAAGTTCACAGTTCAGATGGTTTTGTTGTCCAAGTGCTGCCTGTCCCTGTGTTCCCTGTATTCATTCCCTTGTTCCAAACTCTCAGCTCAGTTGCAAGACAGGGTGCACAAAACTTTTTCAGTGGTTTTGGACTGTTGTAGCTAACCTTCCATCCACAAAGATGGGAGAGTGCCATTTCCTTCCTAGGCGTAGATTGAGTCCCCACTGAGTCTCAACTGTGGCAGATACACCTGAGCTGAAGGGTTGGAAGTGACTTATGGATTCAAAAAAGCAGGTATTGCCACAAGTGATTCTTTGACTTGTGATTTTCTAGGAAATATTCACCATTAACTACATAGCAAATCATCACTATTTGCTTATGAAGGTGAGGAATCATGATGTGTATCCAGCTCTGTGTATTAGAGGGCACACATCATTTACTTTCATTAAGAATCTCCCAGCACTTACTAAGAGTGAATAAAAGAATCAAAGCTTGGTCCTTCTCCAGCTGCATGCTGACATTAAATGTTGTCAAGACTAACTCAAAGGTTAGATAGTGTGTCTGCCTGCTGTGATGTATTGATCTTGTTTTTATGTTGTTAAAGTAATTAAAATTATGTCTGTGACAACAATTTGTGAAGTTTCTCAGATACAGAAATGAACTGTCCTTGTAGAAATGAAGTCTTGTAAGAAAGATGCAGAGTGAAAAAGAATATCAGAACCAGAGAGAAAATTATATTAATTTTCACAAACTGATTTATCTGAAATAACAACTAACAATTATACACAGCCATTCTTCATTCCAAATGACAACAAAGGTACTAAGGTAAGCATAGATACTTAAGCTTTTTGTTGATGACTATTTGATCTACTCATAACTAAAAGATGTTTCACATGCTGGATTTTGATATCTTACAGTGTCAAGAAACTCACCAATGGAAAGGGAGCAGGGGTAGGCTCATTGCAGGAGTTGTAGGAACAGAACAGGTGCACTGCTGGGATGAACAAGATGATTTAACAGACATTTTCTTAAATCACAGAATCGCACAGAATATGCTGAGTTGGAAAGGACCCGCAAGGATCATCATGTCCAACTCTTAGCCCTGCACAGGACCAATCTCAAGAGTCACACTAGATGCCTGAGAGTATTATCCAAACATTTCTTGAACTCTGCCAGATTCGGTGCTGTGACCACTTCCCTGGGGAGCCCATGCCAGTGCCCAACCACCCTCTGGGTGAAGAACCTTTTCCTGACATCCAACCTAAACCTCCCCTTACACAACTTCAGGCCATTCCCTTGATCCTATCACTGGTCACCACACAGAAGAGATCAGTGCCTGCCTGTCCTCCTCCCCTCACAAGGAAGTTGTAGCTGCAATGAGGTCTCACCTCAGCCTCCTCTTCTCCAGGTTGAACAGACCAAGTGCCCTCAGCTGCTCCTCATGCAGCTTCTCCTCAAGGCCCTTCACCATCTTCACCCTCCTTTGGGCACTCTCTAATAGCTTAATATTTTTCTTAACTTGTGGTGTCCAAAACTGCACACAATATTCAAGGTGTATATAAGTATCTGATTGTCGCGGTCCGCCGAGGGTTAAAGGAAACAGTCCACACCAGTGTGGGGTAGGAACAGGAGTGAACACTTTATTAGGGCGCATGGGACTCTTATGGGGTTTGGTCGGAGGATCCTGGAACTTGGGTGGAGTTAGGGGCGGATCACGACATGAAAGGAAAAGGGAAGGAGGGTTTACAACTAAAATGGGGAAACTGGGGGTGACTAGCCTTATATAGGGGTGCTGCATTGCACCACCGGCAAGCCAATGAGGTTTTAGGGGTACATGAACCAATCAGAGGCAGTAACCGGGTTCCCCATAACCGATCAGAACAGTTGGACATACAAAAGTAATGAAATAGTAATAATTACCTATCTAATACATATTTATCCTGACTATAACATCTTAACAGTAGAAAAACTTTAAAAAACAGTAGCTCCATGGCAAGAGGTAGATAGTAATTCTGACAGTGTCTATTTGGTGGCAGACAGCTCCATCCATTCATTAAAATCATCTCCCTTCGATATTGGATTCAAAGTCCTGGATCTGCAGTCCCCCACAGGTGCTTCCCCCACATCTGATGGAAGGGTGTCAAGAGGATGGAGCCAGGCTCTTGGTAATTCCAAGCAATAGGACAAGAGCTAGTGGGCAGAAACTGATGCACAGGAAGTTCCACCTTAATATGAGGAAGAACTTATTTGCTGTGTGGGTGACCACGCACTGGAACAGATTGCCTGGAGAGAATGTGTAATCTCCCTCACTGGAGGTATTCAAAAGCTATCTGGTTACAACTGTGCACAGTGTACTCTGAGATGACCCTACTTGAGCAGGGAGGTTGGACAGGATGACCCACTGTGGTCCCTTCCAACCTTACCTATTCTGTGATTCTGTGATTTATCTTCTGAATTTAATGATTTTCTAGCCCAAAGATATCTCTTTATAATAAGGATGAGTCTTTCTACTGTAGTTTTGACCTTGCATCACAGAATTCAATCCAGTCTTTCTAGAAGAGTAGCAGGAGCTTTTCAAAGAGAGAGAATTTTGTTATTCTCTCTGTAAAAATTTTATTTAAAAAATAAAATAAAATCCCACCACATATATAGGATAATGTAACTGCAAATGTTCTGATTAAACAGTAGGATGTTAAGAGGCACACCAATTAGCAGGTTATCCTAGATACTACCAGACCCTTCCTTTTCAATGTCTTTGTTCTTTTTTGCTTACATATAGCAAATGCGCATTATCAAATGAAACTATAAATGAACAAATTAGAAGGTTCATATCTTGCATATTGTTTTTTCTAAAATATTCTTTATCCCAGGAAAAAAAAAATCAGTATATTAAATATAAGTATGTGAAATATTAAATATCTGATAAAATTGTGGTAGAAAAAGGCTAGGTTGGGACAAAAGGAAGATCAATACCTGAGAGTCGTTAAAAACAGAAAAGATATCTGAGAGGCAAGTACACATCCAGAAGTATTCATGATGAGCAAAAATCCTCAGGAAAAGGTGAAAAACTTTTCAAATGTTCATGCTTATGAAAAAGATTTGAAATTTGTAAAGCAACGAGTTTGATGAATGAAATGAAGGAATCTTACAGTTCTTCTTCTTACATAAAATCCTGAGTCAAAGAAACAGATTTACTGGTGATGAACATTTTGTCACTCTTTTTTGTTCTTCAGCTTCCAGATACTCTTAAAAAATAGTGAGTTTTACTATAACTACCTGTCTCATTTTTTCAGTCCATGGTAGTTTTGCATTACCTTAATGTAGTTAAATGTAAAAAAATAAAAATATAAAAAGTTAGATGCCTCTTATTTTCAACACTGCTTGCTACTTCCTGTTCCTGGGAGAATTCCTCCCTATTGCCTGTCCAGTTCTATCATATGTCACAATTTTTTTCCTAACCTTGGGTGTTACAGTTTGTTTTCATCAAGAAGCTTGTTTATCTTATTAATGACTTCCCTGTTTATAGAAAAGTACAGCTAAGCCACAGAATTCAGGCTCTCTTCAAGAGCCAGAGGTTTACCAGCTGAGCCAGACTTTCAGGTGCAACCTCCTGAAGCCAGGGAGCGTGCTGAACGTGAGCCTGTTTTGGAGCGCTGCTGACAAGACAGGGTAAACCCTTTCAGAATAGTGACATTATAAGCATCTGGAATTGAAAGCCATTCCTGTCTGTGTATCATTTGAATCAAGCCTCACTGTTTGAATCTTTAGATAAATTGAATTGTACATGGCAATTATATTTGAAAAAGGATAAACTGTATGGTGGGGAAAAAGAACAAAACCCCACATTATCAGCTTCAGTCTATATTCATTGCACAGTGTCAGGAAAGATGTGAACATGCCTTTCTGAAAACAAGAGAGAATGTTTGCCAGGAAACTTTTCCTTAGTGATGAGTTGAAGTCCTTTAGTACAAGCAATATTAGTTTTAATTAATATGTAATGTGCTGTTAGGAAATGTGTTGCTGTAACAACTGCTGATCAGTGTTCTACCACAAACCATCAATTTCTATATTGTGGTTGCAAGTTTTATTTGTGCTTTACAATTTATCAGGTGGCCATAATCATTGTATATTCAGAGAATCCCTTTTAAGTATCTTTATTCCTCTCTGTAATGTTGTTTGTTTTAACTTTGAGTCCCTTTCCATTACTGTGAAGCAACGTCTCATTTAACAGACCAGCAATTGATGCTGCTGCATTACAAGCTGTCTGTCAGGTGATTCTGCCCCTGCATTGTTCTTCACCTTGGAGACCATAGATTTGCAATGCTTCTGTAATCCAAAACCAGCAACACTGTTGCAGAGCAGGAATACAAATTTGATTATTTTCACTATACTCTTGTTTTGAATATTATAATTGCTTAGACCCAACCATGGGAGACCAGATTTTTTATAATCGTATTTAGCTCACCTCTGATTCTGTCTGTGCCCATGATATGCATACTAACCTCACTCTATTTAGAATTAAATAAATGGCTTTATTCTACTCAGGTCCTTGACACTAGTGCCTTCACTGGAATATAACTATCTAGTGAAGAGGAAAATTAAACCTATAGATAAGCAGTTAGAAACAATTATTAACACAAAACTAAACAGCTTTACTTTAGCACTTGTTAGAAGCAAGTGTGTGGAAGAAAGAAGACTGCCAGGGAATAACTTAATGGTACATGACCTGAAGTTGAGGATTTTATGGAGCTATTGTCTATGTCCTATGAGGGATAGGGAATAAAGTCAAGATGTCGCAGGAAAGTCAAGTTTTGATGGTCCAGGAGGGAAGAAATTTTCTGTGTACTTGCTCATAAATATTACAAGCTTAATCATTAAACAGAGGGAATTCATATTTTGTTAGCATAGAATGGATACTATTGATTAGCCCCAGCTCTTCGAATGTTGCCGGAATATTACTCGAAGATTATAAACTTTTTCTGGGAAGGACTTCATAGAAAAACAGGCAAGAGAGAAAAGGGGAGAGGCACTTAATGTCAAAACAGCATTGTCTGTTTCAGAATTGCAGACAGCTCTAAAGCAAATAATCTCAGAAGTGCATCGATCAATGCGTTAATAGATAAAGCACAGACTGGAAACCAGAAAGATCAATCATTTAAACACACATCTACAAGAAGCAGGAAAACATACCTGGTATTGGGGAGGGCATTAATCTAGCCAACATATTCAGGAGGTTTTATGCTGCCAATATTAGGAATTTTCTAGCAAGTAAAAAACCCCCCAAAGTTAGAAGGCAAGTTCTACAGGTAAGGAACTTTGGCCTCCATTCCTGTTCAGAGGGAAGTATTTGTTTTCACAGAACTAAAAATAAGAAATTACTTAAGTGCAAATGATCAAGACTTAATTAAATTTATTTAAAAAGGACTTAAAAACAAACAATATTCATGCTTGGAGTTTAAAAGCTCAAACTTCACAGAGCAGAAAACACTATGCCAAATCATTTGGAAAAAAGAATTTAAACAGAAAAAATGGGAAAGATGTTAGTTGTAGCGCTTATTTTGGCATTTTCTATCAACATAATTTCAACTCCATGTACTATTTGTGTGTGCTGGCAAGCTAATCTACATTTGCTTTCAGAAATAAAAGCCATGACTTCATCATGCTGGTATATTGTTAGTAAACAAATCTGCGGTATGCTGGACTCAATACTGATTATGGCAAATTTCTGTGGACATTATGACTCTTCAGATACACAATTACTTTCCAATAAATCTTTTCCTGTCACAAGTTTAAAGTTTATCTTTTTTTTTCCTATTAAAGCAAATCAAAGTTTCAGCTAAGATGAACTAGTATGCTGAAAAAGATTTTTCCTCCACTATCAGTACTTAACAATGAAATCCTTTATACCTATTATATCAATATTTCCTTCCTAATCCCTATTCCCTGCTTTGATTAGGAGACAAATACTCCACATAGTAGTAGTGGCTATTTAATTTTATCATAAGGACTAAACATATTTGCCTGGCAAGATTTATTCTTCATAATTTTGCACAGTTTAAGAAACACAATTCAGTTAGTTTTTCCCTTCCTTACTGATAATTCATGTCAGTATCTTTTCCACTGTTACATTAAATGATGAAGATATGTATATTATATGATGCTTTCTCTTCATTCCCTCTTGAAGGCTGGTACTACTTTTACCTTTCTAAAATTTTCATCTGTGTTGCAGTTCATTAGTCATAAAAAACCATAATAATAAGCATCATGGATTGTTATTTAGGCTGCAGCCTCATAAAAACATGTGTGACTTTATTTGTACTACCAAATTTAATTTAGCTATCAAGATACCTTACTCTACATATAAACTTGAATGCTTGTAATATTATGATCTACTGAAGACACTAATCTTATCCAAATCCATATCCTAATTTAGTGTAAATATGCCACTGTCAAAAACTTTCAGATAAACCACAAATGTGTTGCTCCCTGGGAGAAAAGATTTGTTCTTTTAGTTTATTATGAGTTTCTGAGGAGGAAACTTACAGGCCATGAGGGGAGAAAGAGAGGAGATTAGTGAAGAGTGCTAAAGTGGTGTTTTTGGTTGTTTTTTTTTTTTTTTTAACTTCCCAAGAATGTCTAATAGTGCAATGCTCAATTGATATATATTCACATTTTTCAAGTTTTAGCATTTTTTTTCTCACCTTTTGGAATGAATTTCACATATATTTAATTTCTTAACAGTCTTTAACAACTAGGCAGCTTCTGAAGAGATGAAATGTATATGAATTCCTGAACACTGTTTCATTAAATAAATAGTTGTGGGTTTTGTCTAAAAATTTGTCTAAAAGCTTAATATATATTTAAAGTACATAATTTTTGTCTTCTCTCCATAGCATCCCTTAATTGGCTAGAGACCAATGGCTAGAAAAGCTCACAAGGTCTTCATTACAGACATCAGAAAATAAAGAAAAGCACTTCCAAAGCTGGTTTTAAAAAGTAATTAACATTAGATCAATACTCACTTTGGATTTTGAATATGATGTCAACATATGTATGGAGAGAGTGTATTAAATAAACGTTTCTTTCACGTTTCTAAGTGAAAGAAAAGATTCTTATATATTTTCTCTGCCAGCTCAATAACTAAAAGGCAAGTCTAGCTGAAGGAAAACAGAAGGTGATTTGCATCTGATTATCTAAAGGTTTTGGAGTGAAGGCAAGGTAACACTGTACCATGATAGACCTTAATTCTAGTGAAAGCAAAGTAAGGAAAAAAGTAAAGAAGGTATTAAGTTTAATTCATGGCAGGATACTGCCAAATGTAAAGAAACAACAGGTGAATAAAGAGATTGGAATAACATGACAAGCCCAAAACATGTAGGAATAAGATCCTGAGCAACACGCTGTTCAAATCCTGCCTGTTGCTTTAAGTGGGAGTAAAATTTGGGTTCCTTCCATGAATACCTCGTTGAAGAAGAGCACTGGAAAAACAGACCAAAGCCTTTTAAGCTGCTACTTCTGGCAGTCCCAAAGATAAAATTTCTCATCAACTGATTGGACATGAGTTAGAGGCAGATAAGAAAACTGAAAATTACCTATCCCATTTTCATGTTCTCTTTTCAAACAGGCAAGACAGAATTTGTGAAAAAGGTGGCATAGTTGTGTTTCAGAGTACAATGTGATGCATGTGATGGTTAACTCACATTCTTTATATAGCTTGAATGTCAAGACTGGAAGCTGTTTGCTTCCATGTGTAAAAGCTTTTTATCAGGAAACAGTGTATAAAGAATGTCCTGAACCTGTTTATTCAAACTGATAAATTACAAAAATACCTCTTAGACATTTTTCATGGAGGGCGGGGTTACAGGCAAGAGTTTCAGAACTGGAATCTATGGAAAATATGTAGGTATGGGTAATGCTGGAGAATCAAGTGGTCTCACAGACACAGAGCAAATCCCACTTGAGGCAGGCTGGAGCTGAAACCTTGCCTGTAGAGAGCAGGACTACTTTCAGTCACATTGCAGCTGAACTTAGATAAGGGAATAAAGAAGCTTATCCAGCAGGGGACTCTGTCATTATTTCCATGCAGAGTCTTTTTCCACTTTCTCTGCAATGCTTGTTCTTCCTCCTGTGTCCTTGTCCTCCTGATTTCAGTGGTCAAACTACTTGCTACAAATTGCTTGAAAATCAATCAGCAATTGCTGAAATTGCATTCTACATAGGTAGAAAAATACTGTATACCTCAATGATTTAAGTGATGATTTTTTTCCCCCCTGTACCCCTGCCTTGCCGCGTGCCGAAGGGAAGAGAAGAAAACGTCCTCAGCCGATGGTAGGGTGCAGGCTAGAACTGATNCTGTTCCCACAAGGAAGCAGTACTTAGGGATGCTGCCACCTCCAGGGAAAATCTGCACCATGAAAAGGAAAGTGGTACAAAGACCCCAAAGCAGCGGAGATGTTTGCTGGGCAAATATTGTGTGGTTTCATGTTTGTGCACAAAGGGGTCGTGTTAGACAATGTTCATGCGAGCTAACAAATCTTGACCTATGTGTGCAATTTCATTTACTTTAATTATGCTCTTTGGGAAGGAACCATGACACAGAGTGGAGAATTTGGCTACTGTTTTATAACTCTGGAAATTATTCCTGAGGATTACTTTGGGAGTAATAATTTTGGAAAGGCTTCCTGATGCTAAGGCTGTTCTTTAAAAAACATTGGTGGACTATGTCCCATGCCATGAAGCATCAAGACAAGTGTTGATTACCCAAGTCTCCGTTGTCATTTAAAATACGTGTCTCTTTGGGGAGTAACAGGTGAGAACTTCACTTTGTGCCTGATGGAGGAGGGCTGGCTCTTGCATTAGAAAAGAGATCACAATATTAACAATACGGACTATTCAGCAAACCAAAACATGGTTTGGGACCTTTGCTTGTGTTTACACTAAGGTAGATATTTAACTGTAGTGCCATAAGTGTCCATGCAGATGAGGTGTCAGTATGCTCCTTCGTTTGGGTCTGGCTTTTGCCTTCTAATATCTTCACAAAGGATATCTGAGCATTTCTTGGGAAGTTGTGTAGTGCTTCTAATTGTTCCTGTAGATGAAACCACGATGTGCTGGGTTGGAGAAAGGTTTACTTGCAAGGTACCAGCTGTGCTGTGCCAATTGTCCTCAGTGTCAGAGAAATGGTCTCCAGCTCATTTTACTTATTACTATGCACGTTTGCCGATTTTGTGCAACTGTTCTATTATCAGCTATAGCTGAGTCAGATATCAGATATAGCTGAATCACATTACGAGCATTTTTGGAATAAGCAGTTCTATAAATTATTATTTTGCTTTGTGGAAACAAAAATAAATTCCTTTCCTAGTTTTATTTCTTAACTTTGCATAGATGATTCCAAGTGCTCATCAAATACTTTTCTAGATATATTCCACCATCCTAATTTATTTGGTAACAGCAAGTGATTATTTAATTTAAATCTTCCAGGATTCTGAAGCAAACTCTAAATATTATAGTCTCAGACTGCATTTAAACTAGTGGTTTTCCTATTGCTCATGTTTCCCAGTAAACTTTATTAAGGATAACACATGTATACCTACATCCTGAAAAAGGAACTGGAAAACTGCATGTCACTCTTGTTCTCTCCATCCCTTGCCCTTGCAGAAAGCAGAATCTGATAGCAGTATACTTTATTGTACCGGGGAACTTGCAAGTTTCTTTCTGTAGAAGTTGCCAAATGAGACAAATTATGTTCAGTTTTATGAGCAGTGGCCGCTGGAGACTGAACTAAATTGGATTTGCACTCAAATCCCACAGCACATGCCTTCTTAGGAGCAGCTGCTGCTTGGATGATGGTAGGATTTAAATATGTTTATTTATGATATGCTAGAAAACTACTTCTGTAAACAAAAGTAGTTTCATTTGGAAGAGCAAAAACAGGATGTCAAGAAGAAAAGCTACAGGGACTGATGGTTGCCTCTGCAGTATCCATATTTTCTAAATAATCGTACAGATTTAATAAAGCTTCAAAAAATTCTGGAACTATTGCAAACTGATGTTGAGATTGTATGAACTGATTAAGCTGATGATCAATAGCAACCCATATATTTTGAACTAAATTAAAAATTCAGAGTATGTATCCTGCAGAAAATCGAACTCTTAAGAAGCAAGGAACTCACACTGAAGTAGATGTTTTCACTCCTCTTTGGCTAAAATTCAGGGATTTTTTCTATTTGGATGAAAAGTTTCAGCTTTCTTTGATGTGGATTTGTTTATTCGCAAAGAAAGTGAAAGATCTTCTTTGCCTGAACATATTGGATCTAGTTTCTTACAACCCCAGGGATCTTTCAAGCACTCCTAGTAAAGAAATCTCTTCAGAAACTTTTGCTCTTAAACCTTAGAAATGTTGGACAATTTCTGTTGGACTTTCCTACGCAAACTCTGACTTTGCAAAGGCATTGACTGAAGTCATATGGGGTGATTTTCAAGAGTGGCCAATGGCACATTCTGGATGAAAAAGCTCAGCCCTGTCAAATGTTGTGGCCCTTTTGCAGAGTCAGAGGCCAATGGAACTTCTGTAAGAAAGGACAAGTGCTTTTAACATTTACACAAAAATATAATTTTTCCTGGATGGGTTCCTAGCTGAAATATGCTGGAACTTCTCAATTTAAGTGTGATCTCAGGCAGAATCTGGACTAGAAAATTCTGCCTATTTGTTTTTGCAAGCTTAAAAAGATTAGTAAATGAGGTGTTACGGTGGAAGGTGTCTGACAACATTAGTAACGGATGGTGTCAACCAATATGCATAAGGGTCAATAATAATTCTATAATGTGTGCATACACAAATGAAGCTCAGTGGCAGACTCCCAAATGGAGCGATCACGTGATTTTTAGGAACTCTTGAGCAAGCTTAATAGGAAGCCTTGCTCTTCGAACAAGTCAAATTGAGAGCTTTTACCACTATGTACAATGTTGGTGAAGGTTTTTCTGCAGCCTGCCTTGTGCACTGTGCCTGTAAGGCTCTCTAAATTGCTTGTTCGCTGTTGTTAAGAAAATGACAGGCTTCATATCCTAAAGGAGGGTTTTTCTTTTTTGCTTGTGTTAATGACTTTGGAGACATAAAACTATGTTAAGTAAAGCTACGGCCACTTATGCAATCCTGTTGGTGTGGTTCTTGATTTCCTTCGGTAGCACAATCTGTGTAACTGGTTTTAATTTCTCCATTTTTTTCTCCTTCATTGTCAGCCTAGCAATGAAGTTGAATGTTTCACTTCATAACCAAACCTCTACCTACTATCTATTATATCAGTTCATTTGAATCTAAACTTTGCTTCAGGAGTTGTGACAAAGGATGAGGAATAACTTCACTTCCTGAGCACCTTCTGAAAGAAAAAGGGGCGAGATGTGAGGAGCAAAAAAAGAAAAAAAAAGCCTTTTACACAGCTTCAACTAAATTGTTACTTGTCCTTAGCTGTTTTGATCAAATGGTCCTGGGACAGTACATGAAACTCCACTAATTAGAGTAATGGCCCTTTTGTATGCTCCTGGCTTAAAAAGTATTCAGGGATGCTGAGTACATAATAATCTTCTTGTGAATTTGCATGGGCTTGTTATTGGAAAATGACCTGATGTAACCAAGATGAAGGCATTGCAATATATTTTCAATAGAAAAAAAACTAATTTAACTAACATAGCTATTTTCTTTACTCAACATAAAACTTAAGTGATCACCTCTTAACAATGAAGTCTCTTCCATAGTAGCAAAGTCTGATTTTGTAAGATGTAATTTCCTGTAAAACAGGTAACATCCTGATAATTCTCTGATGAGGGTGGTGTTGGTAAGATAGGTTACTCTGACATTCCCTTCTCCTGAAAGATTCCCAAATATGTTCAGCAAAACCTTATTTATAGATATATATATGGTTTTTTTCTGCTGAACTCATTCATATGGATCTCACAGAAAGTGAGTCATGGCAATTTAATGGATTCAGGACAATCTTATGAAACCTTGTGTGCATACCTACATTGCAACAACTTTTTTTTTTTCATGTGTATGATTATATTATATTCCTGTTACTATTTTCCACTTATTCCATAAATTTATGAGTTAGATTTCAGATACACTGGAATGGAGACTGAAATTTGTAATTACTTGTTTCAGATCCTGTGTATGTATCTAAAACTATCTATATATATTCGTATATAAACAGAAACACGACAAAATGGTGATAGAGTCAACCTAAAAGATGGAGACTAAATTTCTTTCTCAGGCATACTAGTAGAAAGCAGGAGGCTTGAGTCCAAATCCTGGCATTATCTCAGGTTTACTGTATGACCTTGAACAAGTCAACAGGGCCCTGAATGAACGCAAAGGGCTGTAGACCTCCCTTTTGGCAGTAATGCTATCCTGAATGGGAGTGAAATCACTCATACTTGTGCTCAAGGGTTTTGCTGACCAATGGCCTTAATCTCTCTGTGCATTAGTTCCTTGCTCCCATCAACATATGTAGATAACACCCCTTCTTCCCAGCCAGCCCCATCCTCTGATTTAGGTTTCCATTTTTTTTTGGCCTGGATTGATTTATGCTGTCTTTGTGAGTATAGCACTAGAGCCCAGCATGCTGGCACTGTATTCAGGGGCAGGGGTCTCTGTACACTGTCACAATGAAAAGATATCTCTAAAGTCCAAGCTAGATAGCTTACCACGCAGCAGTGTAAGCAACGATCATAGAGCCTGTTACTTCCATTATGGTGTAATCCACATGTGTGCATTCATTATTCACTAAAAAATATAAGATAGCCCTCACTGAAAGAACATATTAGAATAATTTTTTTAGTAAAGTTTTTAGGATGCTTAAATCTTTAATTACAAATATAAACATGCCTACTAATAATAGTCTATATTAACTCGGAATTCATTGATATTTTCTTCTTTTGAACTGCACTATGGACTAGTAGGTTGGTGACATCTTATTTGGAAGCATCAAGATTAGGGATGCTTGCAAAAAGATATAAAGTACACCCACTTAATTTTTTTTTATCAAGTCTTTCTGTTGAAAATTTTAATTAGTCAAACCTTTATCCTTTTCAGGGGAAGGACTTCTTTTAGATTAATTGCTCAGGGATATTCTCTTACTTTTGTTGCAAATTGTTGATGCCTCATTATTTTAAAAAACCAAAATGAATTATTTTTTTAATATTTGATTTTTTAATATATATGGAAAGTAATCAAAGACAACAGTAACCAAATAAAATAACTTTATTAGCCTAAAGCTCTGTGTTCTCAGGCTTTGCTAGTCAGCATTTTGGAATTTAATTTTAGATGCTGATTTAAGATGCAGAGGTTCTTCTGGAGGCCTTTTTAGTTTGAAACTTTTTTCCAATAACCTACCTAAGGATGCTAGGAACTTCTTCACTAGGAACTGGAGATGCACCTACAAGTAGAAGTATAAGCATGTTATCTGTACTAATCTAATCTTAGGGTTAACATCACTGTTAAAAAGGAAAGGTACTGGTACAAAAGATGGCAAAACAAGTATGATAAGTCTCAAGTATTATATCTGAGAGAGGCATCAGTAACTGAGAATTGGAAAGGAACGAAATCCATTTTATGTCTCTCTGTGTGACCATGACCCTTAGGTGGGCTTGTGTGTATGAATTTCTATTCTGAAGGGTGAAGAGCGAAGTCTATATGGGGTTTGGCCTCATTGGGATGGTATATTTGAGGAAGTCACTAAACCAATATCAGAATGAGAACCAATTTTCTTGCCCAAAGTTTTAAATTTGTTCACTATGACCTGAGTGTAATACATCTAAACCAGATAAGAATCAATTCATGTTTCAGATATTGTGCAGAACTTAACTGCAGCATTAAAACTTTCTCATCTTTAGTATGTTACCCATTGAAAAGGGGTTAAGTTGGATTGCTTGTTGACTGATTAAACAGCACCTGACTTAGCTTTTAGCTAATATAATACAAAGAATGTCCATCTTTTTCTGTTGGCTTATTTCTACATTCATATGGTATTTCCTACCATATGCTGTATCTATATTCTCTTTCACACACTCTTTCTGGACACTTTAGTATGCATATACTTGAGTAATTTACTGGCAAAACCAGCTGCTGATTTACTGGTGGGGAAAGACAAAGTGCTAACTGAGTTTTTGTTTCTCCTCATTGCCCTGACTCAATTACAGTCTGGCACTAAGAAATATTACAGTGTCTGCTTTGCAACTGCGCTACACATCTCCATTTGCCATGCAGTGAGGATTACAATGTGCAACAGTCAAGTGAGCATTGTGCCACCCCCTTGCAGAACAAAGTAGGGTAAATAGTGTAGTGCTTTAGTCTCTGTCTTCTTCAGGGGTGCCCAAGTGAAAAACCTTCATGTTTCTTCTCCTATATTTTGGGCACAGGTCCGATTCACAATTGTAAGTAATGTCTCTCCTTTGTCCTTGGACAGACCCAAACTAAAACAGAGTTAAAAAAACTTTCACTCAAAACATTTTGGTGCCTGAACCCGGGAACCTTCAAGCCCACACATGAAGCCCTGTTAAGCTAAGCAAGCAGCTATGCCAGATGGTACTTGGAATAAACTGCTCTTCTGTGTGTGGAGTACTCAGAATGTGGGAATGAGATCAAGGGTTAAAGCCTCCTATCTTACAAGCACGTAACAAAGATGGGAGATTAACACACACCTTTTTCAAAGGCCTCTCCGGGTATGCCTATGCTGTTTTTAGATGGTGGGACAAAGAGAAATGCTGAAGTGCCTGCAGGCAGCTTGCAAGGCTTCTGCAAGCAGCCACCCCCCTGCCCAGGCATCTAACACTGTGGTGATCCCATGGCAGCCTCAGGCCACGGCAGGCACAGTGCTGCTGTGGGTACTATCAAATGAGTGATCAGCCTGTTCTTGTAACTGGGCTCAGATTAGAATAGGTGATATTCCCTCCCAGTCCCTGGAAAATGTTCACATATGGAAGCAACTATGTAGAACAAAGCAAGGCCCCAGCAATACTTTCAACCCATGGAAATGCATCTGCTGTGAGAAGGAAATGAGGCTTCAAAGACATAGGACATCTGAGAAAATTATTCTTGTTTTCTTTGGATCAATTTGGCCTTGAAGTGAAATTACTCCTTATTCAACTGACAAGATAACTTTAAGGAGGTTGCTGCAAAGTTTTTGTGCTCTTGGTATCAGCTGACACCGTATGATTTTCAGAAGCACTGGCAGCTATTTCAATGGACAAAGTGAAGAAGTGAACTGAAATGACAACTCTATTACAAATAAATCTGAGCTAAAGTAGTGCTATTCTTTGCTAGCTCACAAACATTTAATTTCTAGAGGAAGAGGTACTGTGCTTTTTTATGTGCGTTGAACAGTGTATTCTTTGTATTGATTGACAAATTTGTACAGAATACCATAGCCTTTTGAAGCTGCAGAGTGTTCTAAATTTGTGTTTAGAGTTGTTCTTCTAAAATGCATTGAGATTTCTAAAACATGTTTGGTCTAGGATAACTAAATGAATATGGTTTCATGCAAGACAGAGGTCATTAGACATTTTGTATATATGCTTGTACCATCCAGAAATTCAGAACCATATCCATTTTAGAGGCTCTTGCATTAATTGTTCTGATATCAGTAGGAAGCAATACTTCAAAAAAAAATAAACAACTAAACCACTGACTTAGTCTTTTGTCAAGGCAATGTTTTGTGTTGTTATTTTTGTGCAGATTAACTGCTTTCTGTGTTGTGTTTAAGTACTACTAGATTCCTTACCTTATTCTCCTCTAAAATGTATTTCTGTTAACTCATAGTCACTGCCAGCTGTACATTGTATGTTAACTTGTGTGCAGCTCTGCACGTGAAACTGTGTAGGTCAGTGTCTGCCTGCGCATGGACATCACAGCAACCTGTGTGGATCTGCAAGGGTTCGAAGTCTTGTTCTTATCATGAATGCATATCGCTCCATAAATGAATTTCAGATGAAGGATTCTAACAGAGCTCACTGGCAGTGCAATGATGACTCAGTGAGTTTAGGGTAAGTTTCTGTTTAAATTTATATAGAACAGGAGTGTTTTGAATCACAAAGAAGACTGGATCTTGAAATAATAAATATTCTATTTATGTGTATTTAATGGAAGACAACTGAAATACCAATGCATTGAATGCCTTGAAAGTAAATCCAACTGCATAGTTTGCAGGAGGTCAGTTTTGGGCTGGGCTTGTTTTGAGCAGGGAGCTGGACTGGGTGATCTCCATCCATAGGTCCCTCCCAGCCTACAGATTCTATTACATAAAGAACAAGAAGTTAGATAGTTCAGTCACGAAACACTTATTGGAAACGTGTTGTTCCTGCAGTAGTCATCTCTGCACTTCTGTGGGAGCTAGGATTCCCTGGGTAACAGAAAGATGAGTTACTGTAGAGCTGCCATGTGGGCTGTGTTACTGCACTACCCTTCTAGCGGCCCCTGAAAAGTCACTCGGGTATCTCTGCATCACATTCCAGACAAGCACAAGGAGCCACCATAAGCTTGGCATTGTATTTGAGCAAATACACCCCACAGGAAGCAGGAGCACTGTGGGTGTGTGGCACAGACTGAGCTCCACAGCTCTGCCTGGAGGCATCTGGATGTATTTGGTGCTCTGGTCTTAAGTCAGTGTCAGCCTTGCAGAATGGAAGCTGATTCTGTAGAAATGCTTATGGGCCTTCCTGTATTAAATTTTCCTCAGCAGATCTGGGGGCAGAATGAAGACAAACGCCATTCCATGCTATAGCACAGAGCCAGCATTAGTCTTCAAGGTTTATTGGCATGGGATCTGCTCTGGGCAAACATGGCAATACTGCTTATCAACCATAACAATACTGCTTATCAACCACAGCTGGCAGTGTAAACAAGATCGCTGTGTTCTGAACCAAGCTGGAGTCTACAGAGAGCCAGGCTGTGATGTTTGTGGCAGAATGAGTCTATGTTACAGATGACCTGCCCATGATAATCAGGTGTCCATGACAAAAGCCTAAGCTCTTTATATAATGTTTGTGAAGGAAGGAACCTAGGCTCCCTCTTCATCCACACTGTCTCCATGGTGGCCACTCTTCTGGTTCAGGTCTTTTTCCAAATTACTGCATCTTTAGGCAAAAGAGTTTGGGTGTGGAGGGTGCAGAAGGCCTGCATTGCATTACACTGCAGTCACTGAGAACATCACAAATCAAACTGACTTGGAAAGGCAGAAACTTCTAAGCATATGAATGGAGGTAAGAGAGGTGGGATCTAGTTGCATTAAAATCTGGAATTGCAAATAAATGAGAATAATTCAGTTACATTTCTTAACTATCCAGAATACACTCCTAGTTAGTAAACCTGCTTTAGGTGTAGAACTTGTTCTGATCAACAGAAAAATGCTTTTCATGGTAAGAATGCAATTCAATTTCAGTTTCAAATGGAACTTGACATAAATAACAAATTGATCACCTGTTTATAATTCAGTTGTTCATCATTTCCAATCATTAGACTGAATAAAAGCTAAGGATTTGAATAAATTTATAGCAGATAATCACATAATAATATTAGCATATTTGCAATGAGAAGTAAATATAAGATTTAATATAATTGTTTAAGTGAAAGATTTTTTTAAATGATGATTTAACTGTGCTTGGAATTGCTATGATTATAATCAATGTCCTCTAATTCCTTGCATACATGGATAGTAACCAGTTTTTCATCAGTGGCTTCTGTAGATCTTTCATGTTGCAACAAAGGTAGAATTTAAAAACTAATAAATGTTATGGCAAAAATCATTGAACGAGCTCAGAAATAAAAAGGTAGTTTCAGGCACTAAACCCGACTTTGTGTTAGAAGATCATTTTGGTTTCAAAGTGCTAGCAGTCTTTTCAATTTGCATTTATCAGATTTCACTTCTGTTTGGATGCTAATGTCTGAGAAGTCTAACTAACAAATCCTGTTTGCTTTTAGTAATTTTATTTCCAGATTGCCAGATGTTCAAGAATCAGAGTTAATGAATATGCTGCAAAGTGTTACAATTATATTAATCCTGAATAATTTGAATATGATCAAATCTGGCAAAAAATAATGAGGTTATAAAATACCCTTAAAAGCACTTATATAGCAGTAGTAATTTGAAGGAGATCCTCTTCCATGATCTAGGGAAAATATAATAACATAAAATTAAGTGTATTCATATTCAAATTTGAATTGCAAACAACTAATGAAAAATAAAATCTTAAATAATAACACAATGTTCCTGAAAAGTACTGAGTGATTTTGATGTGGACCTTAATCTCTGGAGATGTTAGACCTCATTTTCCTTCTCAAAAGTCAATTGACATGTAAATAAAGGGTGCAATCTCTGTTGTATCAATCATTATTCTGTACTATTGTTCGGCACAGTGTTTAGTTTTCTGTCTCAATAAAACTCTGTGCAAGAACTCATGGGTCCTGTATTTACTGGACTTTAAACCAGGCTGATAATTGGAGTCAGAACAAATCCACAAGGAGTTTTTGTGGCTGAAAATATGTTCTGGGAACTTATTTGCTGCTGCTTGCATGCAGGCATGGTAAGGCAGACCTGACCCAAATTTTCTCATAAGTAGGAGGAAAATTAAATTCTGTCACCCCAAGGTTGATGAAGAAAGGTTTTTTTCCTCATCAAGAATGTCAGCAAAATCAAATTATGTGTTGATCGCATGGCTTAAGGAAACTGGGAAAGGGCAGTGGTGAGGTAGAACAGAGGCAGCACCTGGGTAATGAGGAAAAATATTTCTCCAAGCAGTCTGCTCCCAGAGGCAGCCATTTATGTTGTGCCTGTCTAGGGCAGGCCCTGTCCTATGACAGCTTTAAATGTTTATTTGAAAGAAATTCATTCAGCCCAGTGCAATGCAGAAGTAAATGTATGAAAAAAAAAGAAAAAAAGAGAAGAAAAAAAGAAAAAAGTTGTGAGGTATTTGCTACATATTTTCTTTACACTGTGTTCTGAAAGTAAGAAAGAAAAATGCTGAATAATTTCAAGAGTTATATTTAAAATTATCATTTCTGCTAGCTTCACTATTCCACTGTAAGTGCCTGAACGTATATTTCTCTGAAGTACAGTAGTAAGAATTGTTTAGCATTTTCAGTAATAATCTTCCATAATTCCACAGGAAAAAAAATAATAAAGGAAGGGAATTTTTTTTGTTTGCTTTCTTTAGTTTTCCATTATTTCCTAGGTGATAAATATGTCAAAATATTTTTGAGAAAAAAAGATGTGAGCTGATGCCTAGAATTTAATTTTCAGTTTTTATCCTGGATGTGGGAAAGTAACAAGCAAGGCAAGTGACAGCAAAAATATTTAGCAATCTCTTTATGCCATTTGCCAAAGCATTGCTCTTTTCCTCTATTGATTTTCTGTCCCAGCCACTCCTGCTGACCTGCATGAACAAGATTTTTTTGTTTAAATAAATATACCAAAAATAGTCAAAGTTAACAATGATGGGGAAAATGTACTTTTTGTTATTAATGTTTTAGCTTTAGATAGAAAAGATAAAAGTTTTTCTTTTTCCTCTGCTTAAAAAAACAACAGTTAAAGAATACAAATTAATTTGTAGGTGAAAATAACACTGAGAAGTCTCAGACACTGCGCCTCTTTAGCTGCTCAGTTCCCTAGACTTGGGAACCCTTGGGAGAGGGCAATGCAGAATATGTCCTCTACTAATAAGACTTTTGAAAGTGCATCACTGAGTAAACAAATCTTTCAGGCATCCTAGACCCAGAGCATTTACTGAGCTCATCACTCTTTATTAAATCCATGTCTTGAGATACTGAAATAAAAGTACAAGAATCCTTAAAGCACTAGCTTAAGATGGGGTAGTTATTATTACAATACTCTGCAATATATCTTCAGAAATAAATCAAAACCATTTTTGCACTGAGCCTTAACTTCCTCCTGATTTAGTTATGCATTTAACTTTAAAAGATTTGAATTACACTACAGCATTTAATATTTGCTATTATTTTTCCCCCCGTCCCACTTTTTGCCAATTTAATTGCTTGTTTGTCACTTTCTTTCTCTGAACACTTCATCCCTTTTCCCATTACTCCATCCCTTTTTCTGTTCTGGTGAATTAAGGCATACTTTTATCCTAGAGGTGTTTTCTGTTTTTGTAGAGCTGAACATATTTTACCACTCTGCCTAAGAAACCACACAGCTGGTAAACTTGCAGCATCTTTGCATCCTCTCCCTCTCATTGTTTGAACATACATAATTTGTTGATATTAAGGTAGTTAATTTCATATTGTGTTGTCAATAAACACAATACCTAATGTGGAGTGGGTGCACTGCAAGAATATTAGGCAAATATTGATAAAAATAAGATTGACATCTGATTAAAACTGGCTGCATACATCTCATTCTTTTCATGTACAGGTTATGGAGGTAGCTACTACTACACCTTCCTCTTTGTTCATATGCTTCTGCTCTTTTTAAACCAAAACAAGTTTTGGGAACAGAGCTAAAGGAAGAGATATCTCTGGGGTTATGCTGGAGTGGTGGATAAAAAAAAAATACAACTTACTGTGCAGTGAAAGGGATGGAATAGTTCACTAATGTTAAACTCTAAAGTCATCAGAGACAGCCTAACACCAGTATAAAGCAGAATGAAGACTTCTATTCCCACAAATGCTTTTGAAATTTAATATTCTATACAATCTTTCCAAGATGTTACTTGTACAGATAGTCAGATTCTTCTGCTGAAAATAGTGTGAAACAGTTTAGTATTACGTATTAGTTTAGTATTTAGTATAACTTGCAGTTATAGCCACAGTATTAACCGTGCATGAGTTAAAACCAAATAATCTAGAATGAAAATACTTTTGCAAAATACTACAGTTTGTTCCAAACTAAGGAGTACACAAATGCATTACTTGAAAGTTCATTTTACCACTTACAGGCAGAACTGCACAGTTTGTGTTTCAAATTATTGCAGTTCTGTTGATTCCATACACTTGCTGAATAGTTCATATACCTCCACCTTTGTGAGTGCAGACTACTAAATTTAATCCTTAATATAATGGTGTCATTTTAAAAATAGAACTATGCAATATTTATCAATAAAATTTCAATGAAATATGGTATTTAAAAAAGAGGCGTTATTCCAAACAACTCAGAACTAAACCATGGATTTTGAATTAAGGGGTATAATATACAGGTTTTAATCCCAGAAGTATTTATGAGACTTTGAGCAACATTATAGATGAAACAAAAATTAAATAGAATTTAATCTTCTTCTGTCTTGACATGAGGACTTAAAAAGGGAAAAGTCAGATATTCTGCCACTACATGACCATCAATTTAAAAATGTACACACTATTTCTTATATCAGCATGTCGAGCTTTATTTTATATCATTACCTCTACTTATATTTCTTCTTTTGCTTCTGTCTGCCTAAAGAGATGCAATTGCTCCTCTAAAAGATTTGTATTGACTGAAATGACTTTATCATCTTATGAATCAGTAAAGCACTAACAAATGCTTAACACAGAGGATCTTGAAATCAATGGGACTGTAATTAAGTGGATGTTTAAGGGCTTCATTGAAGGGCTTGAATTGTCATGTCTCAAATATTTTTTTTTGATACCTGCCTAGACTGTGATTTGCTGATATCACAGAAGGGTTCAGTTGTGATTCAGAGCTTTTTTTGTGTTACTGCCACAAAACAAGTAAATTCTGTGTCTGTATCCTATTTTGGAATTTTTTTACTACCAAAGTTTACTGGTTGTTTTTATTGAGTTTAAATTTTAAAACTACATGCAGTACTGTATTTGATGAACTGATCTCTCTGCTTCTTCAGATCAGAGTCATACCACTTAAGCTGAGCATCATTTGTGTGAGAGAACAATTTCTGAGATTGAGGTAACTTCCTTTTTTTTTTTTGTTTTACTTCATAGTGTGTTTTGTTCTACCCTACCAGTGCAGAGGGAGCCCTGGGACTAAAAAGGTTTGCTTTGAAATGGATTTTAAAGAATAGAGGGGCAATGTGAAAAGACCTGAGTGTGATCAAGAAATGTGAGTGCCTAAAATGTGACATCCAGTGATAGTTTAGTGGATATAGGATCTCTGAGAGACCAATATGAAACTGACAGATTCTATTAATCCTACAGGAGATCCATACCTTTTTTCTGTAGTAGATGGCATATAGATTTTACCTTCACCTGATATTGGATTGGCTTGCCTAATATGATTTCATATAAATCTTGTATCAATAATCATTTGTCCTTCACAAGCCCAGGTTTCCTCTAGGAAAATATTGACAATAGGATGCAATACTTCATTTGAAACTCAAATTTGACACATTTACCACATTTGTTCATATATAAGCTCAGTTATGGAAAAGGTCTTTGTAGGGCTTTGATGCTGCCTGTAAAATAACAACTGCCTTCAAAGCATTATTGATGTATTAGAAAGATTAAAGCTGACACAAGAACCTGTTTAAACAATATAAATAAGTTTGAAAAGCCTTTTATATAGACTAAAAGTTCTGTGACAACTACTGCCACTCAAGTAGCCCTTTGTTTTGACTTCAGCCAAATGTCATACTCAGAATGACCTTTAGCATCCCTATTTGTTTAGATGTGCTGCCTTATGCTGCCTTTCCTGCCTTATGCTTAGCCTTTTCCTCCCTTCTTGTGTTCTAATTTCTAGAAGAATTATGTTACACATAATTCTTGATTGCATGTTCATTATAAATTGTTTCATTACTTCTGAGCATAAGTCCAAGCATTGTGCCTGCTAATTATGAGCTCTCTCCCCTCTTTTAGCTTGGGGTGGATTCTGTGAATAATGTGCAGTTACAGATTTATGTACTTTATATCACACACTTTCCACAATTTCTTCTACTGGTTTTTTTGCAAATAGCTCTACTTCAGATATCAGATTTTAGTCTCTGAGTGCTTTGACTTGGTCTGAGTAAGGAAAGCTTCACAGCACAAAAATATCATGGGGAGGAAAGCCTGTTCTGACATTTTCAAGGAAGACTACAGTTATTAACTGTATTGTCATACTATGTGCTGGAATTTATTAATAAAACTTCAACCAAGAACAAACACTCACTGTTCAATATTTACCAGTACTTCAGATCAAAAGGAAAGGGAAAAGCCTGGTTTTCACATCTCTGTGTTTCTGATAGAGAAGAACACCCAGTTAAAAATGACAGATGCTATGGATACAGAAGTAGCTCATGTTCCACTTTCTCTTTTCTGCCCATTATCTGTCTTTAGCCAGTCCAAGGAACCACAGGGGTATCTCCTTAAGTGTCTGCTTGTGCCAGTTCTGCTATGAATGGTTAATCACTGAGGGAATGACAGGCCACAAAGCTATAATCATATAACTAGTGCCGGCGCAGACTTCCACTGCACAATCCACCATTACTTACAGATTAGCTCAATGAGACAGAGGGAATATACGTCTGCAAAACTATCCTTCAGTAAAGGGATGAGTGATCCAGTGAGACTGCATTGTGAATATTCATAACTTGGGCAGGATGAACTGCACAGAACCTTCCAAATCATTTCAACAGCCCAGAGGGCTTTTAGAAAACAGTGAAGATTAGCTGCCCTCATCTCTATTGTTATGAGGTGACTAGCTGGAAACAAGAGGCTCTTTGTTCTCCTCATAGTCCCATGAAGACATCACCTTCCCTGGAATCTGTTCCGTGGCAAGCTGACTTTTTAAGCAAAACCTTTCCATTGGATAGCATCATGTGCATCTCCTACTTTAGGGTTGGTTTTTTTGTGTTTGGTGTGGTTTGGTTTGGTTTTGTTGTTTGTTTGTTTTGTGATCCACATGCCACCTTCAGGTTGTGCAGAAATATTTATTTCTGTTTAAAATTAGGAAGAAAAATTTCCAAATGTGACATAAGCATAACTGATTTTATATTGTCTCATCTAGCCCATATTCACATGAAGCAAGATTTGGGGGCAGAAATTCATTGTTTCTGCATCATATCTTTGGATCATCATGAAAGAAACTGAGTCAAAACCAGGGCTTCTTGCAGATGGAGAAAGGTCCCATCTTTCCATCCCAACCATCTCCAACCCCTTTTTTTTTTTTTTTGTCTGTCTTAATAGTGACTTGCAGTAGTGGCATAATGCAACAGGGTTTATTGCAACCTGGTACAGACTTGTTACAGTAATAGCATAACTCCATAGACCTGTACGTTTGAAATAGCACTTGAATATGCTACCTAATTCTGGAACATTTGTTTTTGTATGGCAAACAACCCCTGGGACAACCTTGCTGGTCATCCCAAACTCACAGAGATGGGCATAGCTCAGTCTAGGTTGAGCACAGAAATGCACACACAGGGGAAAATAACATTGTCCTTTGCATGGCAATAGGCAATTTTTCTATTTTCTGTGATGTTCTTGTCTTGTTACTGTTACTTTGGTTATGAATAAGATATGCTGATCTTTTTTATGATACAGCTCTTTTAAACCTCTGTTGACTTATGGACGTGCGCATACTGAAATAACACACAGACTTATTAAGAAGTTTTCTTTTGAGGATTCTGTGGGTTATAAAAATTAGATCTGCCACTGCAGCGAACAGTAACTATGTGAATTCCTAATTATTTTTAGAATGAAGGCTGTAATTATGTTAGGTAGGGCAGAAGTAAGTAGAAGAAAAAACAAAGATGTTGGATAGAACTGAAAGAAGAGAAGACAGGGGGAAAAGGTAGGGAAAGAAGCAAAGGATGCAACATGGTAATTCCCAGTGAATCCTCTCTGTCTTAAATGGGAAAAAGGCACAGGACTCATCAGGCTCATTGAAAGAGCTTTAAACTAGATTTTAAGGGGAAGGAGATAAAACCAGTCTATGGAAATAAGCATGGGGGTGGCACACCAGTGCTTGAGGGACAATATGCTAGTGAGGTCCCTCGCTATGCTGTCTCAGTGGAGGTGGGGGATGGAGATCCATGCAGCAGTAAAGACACAGGGATTATTTAAGGATTAGAAACCAGGAATGCACCTGAGAATGGTCACTGAGGAATCAGGGCTTCTCCACCCAAAAAGGCGGTAGGATCAATCCTCCAGCTGAAATGCATCTGTGCCAGTGCAAGAGCATAGGCAACACACAGGAGAAGTGGGAAGTCATTGCATAGCAGGAGAACTATGACATATTTGCTATCTTGGAAACATGGTGGGATGATTCACAAAACAGAAGTGCTGCAATGGATGGCTATAAACTCTTCAGAAGGACAGGCAAGGAAGGAGTTGTGCCAGCACTACTGCATTTCTGAAATCTCAGTTCAGTTTTATTTTCCGGCAGTTTCTTTAGTCACTCCTTTCGTGTTTCTATTCAGTTTTTGGTTTATGTCTAGTTGCTTCAGAAATCATAACTTTTTGATATATTGAAAATGAATTTCCCTTAGTCCTACTCCTGTGTTAGTTTCTGTCATGAATCAAAATCTTTCTGGAGCTAGAACTTGTCACCTTATTGTGACTCCACAGTTGTATTTCTGTGTACCACTTTTTATGTATGCCTATGGTTTCATTTTATTCTAGCAATTTTACAGTTTGACTGGAGCAAACTCAGGCTTGTCAGTTGTCTGGCTGTCCATGCTGCTCCCAGCCTGTCTGTGCTACAGGCGCCCCTGACTTGCAAGCACCTGGTACCCATGGCTTGTTCAACTGCTGTGTTGAACTCGCTGCCTCTTGCTGCAAGATGCAGGGGCACTGTGGCCAGAAGCATGAGGGAATTTTTGAGGGCATCTTTCATTTTTGCATAAGCCTGTGCACCATAGGAAAGGGATACTGTGAATGTGGATCCACGAGCATGACAATATATATGACCTGGGGTATTTAATGTGGTTTTTTAAAACCAACTCTTGGCTTCAAAAATGATCTTTTCATGCACCCTAGTCTAAACTCCTGGGACACCTTGGGATGAAGTCCGTTGCCTGAATCTAACTGTCTAGACTCTTGTGCCTGCAACTCCAGACACATGCAAATGTTCCAAGGACCTTGAGTTACACCACCTTTCTTGGTGTCTTAGAATCCTAAATCTCAGAAGACAACATTTGGCACAACTGAACTGTCTCCTTCACCCTCTCTACTCATGTGTGTACCTCTGTATTCTAAGAAACTCACCTGACAAATTCAGTATTACCCTACTTTTAATGACACAGAATACAACTAAGTTTTTAAAAAACAAGACAAAAACTTTTTCTTCTAAATATGCTTTGGGCATTCACAAATATGTGTTGCATACAATGCTAATCTCTTGTTCCAGAAAGAACCAGTGTGTTGGTGTGTTTGGCCTTTTATATTTCCATTTGATTGGCTAAATATGCCACTTTAGCCTAAACGACTCAGTAGGGATCTTGCTAACTTCCAAAAAAACCTGGAAAACTATGCTGAATGTTAATTTCACTTGTGCGGATAAGAACACCCTAATTTGGAATTTACATTTGTGAATAAGAAAGCTGTATTCAACAACAGAGATGAGGGATATCGCTGTGAAAATGAAGCCAGGTGTTAATGATTGGAACTGGAGCTTTTGACAAAATGTATAATTAGAAGAAACTGTGAATTCATTTTTAATGCAAATGCCAGGGAGAACCCTTTGTCCCTTGGCATCGAACCTCCATCCTTAATATACAAAAATATATACGTATTTTGAAAAGATTGCCATAGATTATTATTAAGAACCTTAGGATATTAACCGGGGATAAGAAAGTTCCCAGCAATGTCCCCATGTCTTGCATTAACAATGAAACCCCCCAGTAACATACCATTATTTGGAAAATATACGCTCTCACCATCATTGATTGGAAACCTGTGAAGGAAAACAAGTGCCACTGTGTTGGCAGTTTGTGTTTAAAGTATATAATTATCTCTCCAACCCTCTGCACAAATGTTTTTTGCTGTATTTGAAAGGCGCTTAATGGACATTTACTGACATATGTAAAATCCAACAACCATCAGAAAAATTCAGTAAAATTATTCGGCTCTGCTTGTATATTCATGGAACCATAGAATGGTTTGGTTGGAAGGGACCTTAAAAATCACTACTTCCAACCCCCTAACCCTAACCCAAAACTTTAATTTAAAACGGAAGAAAATTACTTCTAATCTTTCTTTCATTAAATGTGAGTTCTCAGAATATTTCTTATATTTTTCTGATATAAAACCCAAATGTATAAACATAGACTAAAGGCAAGAGGAACACTGAGGATTCACATGTTATTGGTAGGTATTTTAGAAATTTCTCTGTAAAAAGGAAAAGTTATTTTGGTGACATACAACACACAAGCTTTCAAAAAATAATAGCTAGATTTTAATGGTTAATGAAACCAAATAAACACCTGGTTCTAAGTTTGAATACTTTTGCCTTTTTGGGTATATTTTGACTATGGTGGGCTAGTCAAAACACAAAGTAGAAATCTCACAAGTAAGAAAATGTTGTAAGAATACTGTCCTATTTTGAGTAAGGAGGCTGAAATGGGTTCGAATGAAACAACAATTTTTTCAATATTTGTTCAAGCCATATTTTGAAATTTATTAACAAGTTGTCCAGCACAGTCTTCATTGTCACATCATATTATTACTAGATAAAATTGAGTGTCTTTAGTCCCCTTTTGTCATTGTAATTCAACTAACTCAGAAGTTGTTAAAATGTGAGTTTTCCTTATATTTTTCTATATCATGTTTTGAATTTAGAAGTGTTTTAGTATCTTTAATGATTGTGAATATTACCTTTGCGTATAGTACCAGAGAAGTTCCTAAGATTGTTTTTGAAGGACATTATTTGAAAAAAAGAACAAGAGAGACAAAATCCTTTGAATTTTTTTCAAAATATATCCCAGTTATGAAAATCAGGCAAGGTCCCTTTCTCAGGACACATGAAAGGAGTGTTATAACCTTATGCTCACCATGCTCAGCAGGATAAAAACTTGATTGGCAGCACACGTCACGAGAAAAACTGATGTTAAAAGTGTGATTGCCTATTATGTGTTGAAGTGGTTACTGTGAGAAGTCAGAGATTATTTCTATTGAAGAACATATTTGAGTTTTGCTTGTTCGTGTTTGCAAATAGATTTTTGAATGGTTTGAAACACTTCAAAAATACTCATTTCTCAAAAGTAATTCATTGCTCAAAAGTGCCCATCAGCTTGTTAGGCTTCCTTTCTTTCTCGCTTGTTGTTTTCTGTGGTTAAGTGTTCTTTGAAATTTATATTTTAAAAAGAAGGCAGAAATATTGTATCACTTTTTGTAACTAGCAGACTAGTATGCCTGCCCCGAAAAGTGTAAATTAAATATTATGGTGTTATTTTCTGAGAAATATTCATAATATAAGAGCTCAGCTGCCTAAAATACCATCAAAGAGTATAAAGATTATGAAAATAAAAATTAAACTAATGTGCATTGTGCACTATCCTGCATAGTGACATCCCTTGCAGTTTTGACAATGAGACACAAATTTCACAAAAGACCTGCTTTCTTTCTACCTTCCTTCCCCCCAACCTAGCTTTAGAATAATTTTAATATCGGCAACTTTCTCTGACTCCGCATAACATTTGGGGAACATCCTCAATTAGGCTCAACCCCATAAGAAATAGGCTTGGTCCCCTATTACATTTAATTCTGAAACAAATTGTGTGAGTTTAGTAGTTCAGGAAGTTTGCCAGAGTTTTGTAACCATTCCCATGTAGTCTGGTCTACACTTGGAACAAGGACTCAATGCAAAATTTCCATTATAAGTGCTCAAGCCAGAAGGCCACAAGAGACCTCTGTGCTTAAAGCAGATGAAACCTGTTTTTTCTGAGCCTTAATTCTGAGAAATGGATCTTTCTTCTTAAAAACTTGAGTGATGTTAATAACCCTTCCTAGCTGAATCCTTCAACTTCCATTGTAACCTAGAAGTCCACCCCTTGGCATTCCAAATTCATCTTTTTAATCTATGTTGTTTGCCAAAATGTGCTTTATATGAGCATGAAGTAGCTAGCTATGGTAGCTTTTTCTAAATTTGCTAATTGACGTGTGGCTTTGTGTTCCTGACCATGGACATGCTCCATATGGCAACTTGGAACTGCTGAGAGTCACATCTATGTCAAATGCCTCCAAGTAGAAGCAAAAAATTGCTATGTCCTCCAAATCACTAAAAACGCCAAATCACTTAAGTATACTTAGGTATTTTGACAATGTTAATGAACAGCAGGCGGGCAGATAAGAAGTAAAGAGTGATATTTTAATACTGAGATATTGAGTGATATTTTAAAATAAAATTGTATGCATTTAGAAAGTAATGGCTGATAAAACATGTAACTTGTTAAAATTTGTAACATTACTAATTTTCTTACTTGACAAAAAAGAATTTAAATCCTTAAAACATGACTATTTTACAAGGTAGAGTGGCCTATGACAAATACACACAACTTATACTCAACAATACTTTAAATACTCCTGTGTTGTTTAGAAATAGCACTTTACAATTATTCCCTCTAAAGTGGAATCAAATTACAATGCAAACTTCATAACATCAATTTTTCCCTCACTTGAAGTTTCAAGTGATTATTAACTTTACTTTTAATTATATTCTTACAATGTAGGACTCATTGCAAAATATACACTTCAACTTTGTTATAAGCAATTAAGTAATTGTGGTCTGTATGCACTTAGTTTGAATGTTTATATGAAGAAAATACAGGATGGAAAATTTGTGGATGAGGCTTGTTATATTTTGAGAATATAATCCAGAACCGGAGCTCATTAGTGTATTTGCTCTGCTTGTTCGCATGCAAAAATACAAGTGGTGGCAAAAACATTATGTAAATGATCTTAAAAAAAAACCTGGCTGACCTATTAGAAATTGTAGATGTCAGTATTGTGCAGTCTAGCAGCATTGCAAGAAAGCAAGCCAGGCATATTTACAGATCCCTGGAAGAGTGGTCAGGTTAGAACCAGAACTAGTTGGAATGCTTTATCTTGAAGATTTTTTTTTTTTAAAAAGGCTTTTCAACAACACATTCATTTTAAAGGCATTTTCTGTTGGAAAACGTTTTCCCAGTTGTCTTCATTTTTGTACTTTGGTTTGGTAAGAAATTAAGATAAAAATTTTACATCAAAGGAAAACGTGACCACTTCTGAGAAAATGGAAGCTCTGAGCTGGAAGTAATGGGTACAGGTTTTCCGTGGCATGAGCAGTTAACTATGTTTCCATGCAGCAATGAGAAGCAATTCAAACCTCTGGTGAGCCCACCTGAGCTGCACTGAGACAGTGGTGAATTTGCTGGGTGGTAGGAAACTTTCATTCCATGAGACAGTCAGTCTTACTGCATCTTTTCCCCATCAGAGGAAAGGAGTGCTCTGTGTCATGGACATTGGCTCATGGTGCATGGAAGAACTGTACTCTGATAAGGTTTAATGTCATTTTTGCCATGGTGCTTTGTTTCACTTTGTGAATGAAATAGAACTGATATTAGAAGATTCACAAGCTCAGAAATCCTGTAGAGAATGACTTTTCATTTTATGTCCTCTTGATTTTCTCTTTGGAACAATTTTCACTGTGCCACAGTTAAAGAAAGAATCTACAGTACAATTCTAGCTTGACTCTGTCCCTCCTTCCTTACTCTCTTTCCCATGCCTGAAAGCACCCATTGTTAGTTAGAGACATTGTGAGTTCACAGCCTTCCTGGAGGGGTTCCTATTCAAGACAAGCTGTGCAGGATCCAGGAGAAAAATCAGCATTGGCTCTACCCTTTCTAAGCATCCCTTCTCCCTTTTCTCTTTTGTTGCATCTGTTCTGAATGGTACTACACTGAGCACGTCTGCTGAATTCCTAATCAAAACTTATTGTGCATGAAATTCACTTATAGAGTATTAGGTGCCCAACTGGGTGTGCAACTAGATTCTTCATCTGCACATCCTCTGGAAAAAAAGCCTGGGGTCTGAGGGAGATCTTGTTCAGTTTTGATGACTACCATCAGTAAAAGGCTGTGTCTCTTACAGTGGTCGATGATAGCAAACTATCCTCCTTCACCATCAATCCTTTATTGTCTTGTGCTCCAGTTCCTGCCCAGCTGCTGCAGCTGACATTCTGTAGCTCAGTAATTGCCAGGTGCCAGCTAGAAGACTGCATTTAGAATTGATTTCTAATAGGGACCAGAGCCTTTGCTTTCCATTTCTCCTGTGAGGCACCTGCAGGGCATGATGGATAAGAAGGTGAAGTTGATTTTCTCAATTTATTTGATTATGACCCACAGAGCTCCCTGCAGCATTATTTGAATGTTGCATTTCATCATCCAGACAAATCTTTTACATTTAATTTGTTTGTCCATTGACTGTGTTGTGTTCCATAATTGCTACTCAGTGTGGTGCAGCAGGGTCAGGTTTCACTCTTGACATATGAAATTTAATCCTTAAGGATTCTCCTTAAAATCAGTGTACGACTCAAGGTATGTAGAGGTACGAACTGGAAATCCAAATAATTGCCTCTAACCAGCATGCTTAAAACTTCTCAAGCCTTGTCTAGGGGAAAAGTGTGAAAGCTCTGACACCTCTATGTTGGAAATTGCTTCAGAGGTTTTAGCGTACTCTCCTTGAGGTCCCCCCCTCCCCGTGCATCACAGTCACAGGTGTTGCATTCCTTTTTATCAGTACTCTCCTCTAGCCTTTGGGGCTAGAAACACTGTTATGGTGAACAGCACATGGAAATGATGGAGACAGGTAATACATTTTTAATTTTGATACTTATCCTCTGCTTTCTAACAGGGTACTAATTTGCAGAAATTCATATCCAAATACATATAAATTATTCCTTGTTTCCCATAGTTCAGACCTAGTAGTGTTGCTGTCTCTCCTCACAGAACGTCTTAAGGTTTCATAGGTTTTCTTTCATCCCAAGGGTAATATTGGTCAGACTGGCAATAGCAGAAGCACCTGCCAATTGGCAAGAATGACAAGAAGAGGGAGGAAAGGCATATTCATTTAAAAGAAATGCTAGGTAAAGGAACAAAGAGATGGGGAGCGTGATGCATTTCATAAGGCTGTTTGGATCTGTTCAGAAGAAATGACTGTACATGCAAGGACAGATACACTGTGCTGTACCTTGAGAAGTGTTATAGAATGGTGTATACTGGAGACATGGTCTCACAGCAAATCCTATTTGATCTCTCCAAAGCCTTCCTGGTGACTGGCACATGCTCATCGATGTCTGCTCTGGTCTGCCTGAGATCATGCAGGCTGTGTTGTTGCTCTGATCAAATCTGAACATAAACAGAAGCATTCAAACAACAAGAGGGTGAAAATGCATATCCAACACTGCAGAAATATTGTCCTGGGGAATTATTACTCTTCACTTCTCAAAGAAGGGAGTTAGTCTCATTTTAAAAATGCCTTTTGAAGAAGGACTATTCAAGTCTGAATAATTATAAAGACATGATAAATCTGTGTGGAAGTTTGAACACATAAAAATATATCTTAAGATATGTGTTTGACTGGCTTCTCTGCAACTAACACCACGTCTCATATTCACTTTAGATTATTGTTTACCAAGTGTGTCTCTCTTTTTTTTTTTAATGATGTTCCTTTTCCATAACCTTTGCTATCTAAAAGCAAAGTGCCCAGTTTGAACAAATCATCAGTCTCCTAAGGTCTTTTTTACCATCCCACCAGTTTCACAGAGGAGTCTTGAATGGTTAGACTGTAATAGGTGTAAGATTTACAGGTAACACAACTGGATGAGAATGTTACTCTCATTTTGTTCAGGTATATGTATTCCTTTTATAGTGTTATGCAGCATTGTCTCTGATGTGTAAAGCTTTGTTCTTTGTGATTTAGTCCCCTCTGGGACAGCTAGTCTATCTGCAAACATGACATTTGGGGTGATACTGCTGATTAGCTAACCTAAATAATGAACTTGTTCCAAAGGAAAGAGAACTTTCCAGGAAAAGTAAAGGTTCACACACATTACTACATTGCAGTTACTTTCAGTGTTTTCTGGGTTTGCCTGTCTGTTCACAGAATGGCAGAAGGACAGTATGGCTGGAGTAGGAAGGCACCTCTGGAGGTTATCCAGTCTGCCCACCCAGGTTAAAGCAGGGCTGAAAAGAGCTGGTTGTTTAATCTCTTGTCCAGCAAGGTTTTGAATATGTTCAGAGTTTATGAAAAAAAGGAAATACTTTCCTCAAGAATATATACATTACTGTAATGCCATTTGAGCATTGACAGCAGCCAAATTGCTTCCACTGACCCTTTAGACACAGGGAAATTATCTGTTTTCATCCATGTTAACTTTATGTTGGGCAGGACCTTCATTTAACATTGTTTTCAGTGGTAGGGGCACAGTTAAAATGTTGTTAATTAATATATCAAGCACTGAACAGATCTTTGCCTATCAGCTGCAGCTCCCTGCTGTGTTGTGTTTTGATTTTGGAATTAAATTAGAGTTCATGTTATGAAAGATACCAGAGCATTCAAACCAAAACTAAATTTTATTTAAACAGCATTTATGAAAACCTTCCAAAGCAGTATGAAAAATTAAGAAATATGTTTTATTTTTCTATCACTAGGGAAAGTAATTATGTTAATTACAGATTGTATATAACATCAGTTATAACTTATGAAAGGCTGATTTTTATGTGTATGCTCATTCCCACACAATGAAATTTGATTTAATAATATTCACATTACAGCACATGACTTGTACCAATTTGTTTTTTAAAATTAGGTATGCTGCTTCAAAATAAGGTTATTAATAAGTAAGGCTACTAACATTGCAGTACTATAATAAAATCCTATATATTTATATATGTTCCTTATTTATAGAGACTAATTAGAAACCTCTTTACTGATATCAGGCCCAAAAAATCCCAGATAATTCATAAGGGCTTTTCTTTTGGAGTTTTTATTTTATTTAAACAAATATTTGGGTTCAAATGTACATTGGTATAATTTTGTTGTGAAATATTGACAACAATTTTAGGAACTTTGTCAACCTTGCTGAAATCAGATGTTTTCTTTTAGTAGAAGGCTCACTGAAGTAACACATACTGAAGATGGCAATGAAGTTGGCATAGCAGGAGTGTTAGGCTTTCAAATCCAGCCCCAGAGCTAAGGAAGCTATCATATATTGGTTTTAGGGAGAAATTGGTTTTCATATCTGCCTTCTTGATGCTGCTCATTCAGCATTCCAGCTGATTTGAATGTACTGACTCATAACATCACATCCTACTTCAAACAATCCCTGACAATTGTAAAACATTGTAAATATACCTGGACATGTAGAAGAAGTAGTGCCCTCTCAGCATGACGCATAAAATAGTTTTGATCCTTTACACTGGTGCCATTTAATCAGTAGTGCCATATGAATAGTTGCCATTTTCACACTAGGATTGCTTTTTGTTCTTTTCAAGAACTCTTCAGTTGCTTCAAGGATTATCTTGGCAACCCATAGAAATAGTTGTTTAGTTGTGTCTCTTGTGTTGTCAAGAGAGAGAGACACACACAGTAAACAAACCACCTTGTTTAATTTAGGCAGTAAGAGTAGGGTGAATTCACTTAAAGAGATGTCTTGTATCTTAAAGAAGGAACCTTACAGTGGTTATCTAACTTTCAGATGTTGAAAGTGAGCTGATATGAATCACAAACTGTAAAATATAAAATAGATAAGCAGATGAAATGGTATGGTTCTTTCCTATTGATCATGATCGCATAACTTTTCCATGCAGAGGAGATGCACTTTTGTTTTCAAGCTTTGTCTCCCAGCAGAGACAATATTCCATAAAATACGCATAATAATTACATCTGAATTTCAACAAGACAGCTAAGGTTGCTTTTCCTGTCAAACTTGCTGTGTGGAGGAAGACTCTAATCATTATGGGCATCACAGCACAGGAGCGGCAAGGAGAGCCTCTCTGGGTTCTTCTGCTTCATGGTGAGGGTGACTGGGTTTTGGTCATTCTTGTCAGATGTTTGTTTAAGCAGCTCCCAAAAATCTCCACTGCCAGAGCCTTAAGAGCTTCCCCAGGTTGATTCCAGTGCTGTACTATTCTTAACATGAGAATATTTTTGCCAGTATTTAATTTAATTCTTCATGCTAATTCAAACCAATTACTTTTTGAACTATCCACCAGCCAATTAGTTTATTTCTCCTTTCAGCAGCCTTTTATGTATTTGAACAATGTTGCTTGCCTCTTTGGTATGCTTTAATTTTAGTGACCCATCAGTCTTTCTTTATAGATCACGGTTTCCTGACTTCTTCATGGCTCTCCTAAGGTTTCTGCTCAGCTGGTCCACACCTTCCTTGAAGGACAATGCCTGAAACTAGGGAAAGTTGAGTCTTTATTAGTGTTAATCAGAGAAGGGTTTGCACACTGCATGTGTTTTATATATTCCAGTATAATGTCAACTTGTTTCCTAAGCCTGCACATAAAAATTGAAAAATGTGAAGACTATGACGATAATGAAGCTTAAGCCATGGAAAAAGTTGTCCAATTTTTCTGAGACCCTTTATTTTTATACTTTTAGGAGTTATCTAGCAACTAATACAGGCTTTAATAGATACATTAAAAAATGCAACCATGGATTTTTCATTTCAGAAACAATTTTAGGGTTTAGACAGCTGAATATTACTTGACAGTGGAGCCCAATATCTGTTGGGCTTTTTTCCCTTGTAGAGCAGGCAAGGCCTAAACATTAGTTATTCAAGCATCTCCACACTGTTCTGCTTGGTACTTTGAACTGTGACTTGGGTTTACTTCCTAAATGGAAGTGTGCTGCTACCATGACTACTGCTGACGTTAGCTGCCAGGCAAGCTTTGCTTTAGTGACTCAGTTATAATGACAGCAAAAAAGATCAGAGTACAAATGTGATGAAGCATTTACTTATGGAGTATATAACTGGTTAATACAAAATAAGTGTCAACATGAGCTCAACATGACCTGGCAATGTTCACTTGTAGGCCACAATACCAACTGTATCTGGTCTGCATGAAAGGCACAGTAGCCAGAAGGCTGAGAGAGGTCACTGCCTCTTTACTCTGCCTCTTTGCTCTAGTGAGACCCCATGGAGAGCACTGTGTTCAGCTCTGGAACCCCAGAATAAGGACAGGGGCCTGTTGGAGAGAGTTCAGAGGAGGACCACAAAAATGATCAGAGGGCTGAAACATCTCCTTTGAAGACAGTCTGAGAGAGTTGGGTCTGCTCAGCCTGGAGAAGGAAAAGCTCTGCGAGACATTACAGCAGCCTTCCAGTACCTGAAGAGGGATATAAGAAAGCTGGAGAGGGATCTTTTATAAAGGCATATAGTAATAGGACACTGAATAGGAAACTGAAAGAAGCTAAGTTTAGATTAGATAATAGGATGCAGTTCTTTACTGTGAGGGTAGTGAGGTACTGACACAGATTGCCCAGAGAAGTTGTGGATGCCCCATCCCTGAAAGTGTTCAAGGCCAGGATGGATGAAGCTTTGAGCAACCTGGTCTAGTTGAAGATGTCCTTGTCAATGGCAGGGGACTTTAAGCTAGATGATCTTTAAGGTCTCTTCCATCCCAAACTATTTTGTTATTCTGTTGCTCTATGACAAAGATGGAAGCCCTTCAACCTTTCTGTGTTCTGCTGAGAGTATTTTTGACCTCTGAAGGATAAAGGAAGAATCAGTTGCAGAGTCCACTCTTTACCAGCTCTTTACCAGCTCTTGACACACCTTCAGATGTTACACAGGTCAGTTCCATCTGTCCCCATGAATATCCAGGCTGGAACTACTGGAGCTCTGGTTGTAGCCACTCCATGGCCAGTGGTGTTTGAAGCCGATGCTGTTGTGGCTACTCCTTCTTCCTGGGCTCATGAGAGTAGACATAATTGCATGGAGTGTTCTTATGGACTAATGAAACCTCCCAAGCCTCCCTCTGTTGTCTGTGCTCCCCCAACAAAAAACAAAGTTGTCAAGTCCATATTTGGAGTATTTAAACTACTTTTTTAAAGCATGATTGCATACTTTGGTTACTAAAAAATCTAATAGATAGATAGATAGGTCGATAGATAGATAGATAGATCACATCCCATTCATCTCTACATATCCACATGCCATTTAGTCATCAGAGATTGGACAAAACTAAGGCCAAATCTCTATTTTTAATTGTGTGGATACATACAGATTAATATATGATATTGTGGTTTATAATTGTACTTATAAATTGTGAGAAAAATGTTTACGTGTTTACAGAAGTGTATTTTGTGTAGATAATGGACTATATCTTCAAAAACCTGTAGATAGCATAGAACTTTAGAACTATTAACTGCATAAGCTAAAGAATAAAATAATTGGGTAAATTTCACTGCTGATTCTCAAAATTAACTTTTTTTTGTGAGTTCTCTATCTGTTGACTAGCTTCTAAGATGACTTCATTATAATTCAGAAAAGACATTTTGCCCTTGGATAAGTTCAGCATGGATCTTCATGAGCTGTCACTGTACATGTGGTTGTCATGGCTGTTTTTTAAAGTAGTACTCAGCCTAGATTAATTCACTAATATGCAGCTTACTTCATGAACAGAATACCTAACGTTAAAACCTGCTTCACACAGTTCCAGGAAGATACTGGTATTATATTCAATTGAAATCAATTCATGTGGCAGTAATTATAATTTAATGTGTTCTTTTCTCCTGAACTTATTTTCCTAAGCAAGATGAGGAGTTCTAAAACTAGATGTTATTTTTCTATTTAGATAAATTATTTAAAATTGCCTTGAGTTTAATTTATGTTTGGAGCTCACTGCAAAACATTCCTGTTTTAAGGCAACTTTTGTAAAACTTTGCTCTGATGATGGGCATTTAGCAGAGTTCCAGCTGGCAGCTGGACACTTTTGAACCCTCAGCAAGTGTCAACCACAGTGGAACCTCACTGGTATAACGTTAGAGTAATAGCAGTGCAATGCATCCTTTTCCAACTCATTAACAGAGTTCAGAAGGTTTCAACAGAGAGCTCCTGTCAGGAAGGAAGTCTGAAAATGAGGTAATGCTCACTTTCCGCAGGCTCTGTCTGCTGATGACAAAATTATTTTTTTATGCATTAAAAAAAAAAGAATAAGTAACCCATGAGGGTGAGCATAGCCATTTAAGGCATACATCTTACACTTATTGTAGGGATAGGAACTCTGTTGTGCAAGCATGCCAAGTCTGCATTCCAGGGGCTTAGGACTCATTGCCTGGACAATATAGAATCAATCTGTCCATGGGTGTATACTATTGCTTACATGCATTAGATTGAAGGAAGATTTCATCTGATCTGCTGTTTCTGAACTTAGAACTGATGGGAATCATCACGTTCTTTTAATAACGAATCATTTTATCATATGTTAATAATATGGTAAATACAATGCGAATTGAAAGAGAGGTCTGAGTATACTTTTCCTTTAATGGAATATGTGAGAGTAATTCTTACATTCAGAGATGCCATTCTTGAACAAATCAAAAAAACCCTTAAAATGCATGATACAAAAAATCTTTTTATTTTCTGTCAAGACAATCCCTAGAAATTACCACCGGGTTATGAACATCACATATTAAAAATGGCAAGGAAAAGAAAGCTTTCTACACTAATGAACGGCAAAGGTTTTCTTTTGCATATACACACATTCAGAAATCTGTCTAATTGCTTTCCTTCCTCATATTGGTTACCATTGTAAAGACCCTGGAGCAGTCAGTACTCAGTCTTAAGCAGAAACCTCAAGTCAGGATCTCCTACAGGGTTTTGAAGGGCTCAGAATATGTTCTGATGTTGGAGGGTGGAGGCTGGGAGGTCAGTGGGAATGGCAGGCCAGCGGGAAGACTGTGCTGTCTGGGTGCCTCTGAGTTTGTGCAGTGGCAGAGTTCCCTCAGGGCAGCTCAGACCTGGTGATGTTGCCGTTTTCAACTGACCTCCCTTTTCGTTTTTCTCTCTGCTGACAGACTAGGACTGCAGTGCATCTTCTGGTCACATCGGGTGACTTCTTGCCTTTCAAGTTTATGCACTGAGGCAAGGGGAAGAACATAAAGCTTCTTAGTCTCAGGTCTTGTGCTGTAACCTGGCTGAATGCCATGACATGTGACTTACCGTTCCTCCAGATAGTGTTTCAGGGAGTAATACTTTTTGTCTCTTTGTGTTAGGTTTTCTTTTTCTTTTAATGTTTCTAAGGGAGCTTAATAATTTCATTCATAATTATCTGGGAAATCTAAAACAATAAAAAAATTGTACTAGTGGCAAATTAGATAAACAAAATAATAGATGTTTCAGAACATAAACATCTAAAATAACACATTCCTGTTCAAGATATGCTTCTAGTTTTATCTTTTACATAAAGGAAGATACTAAAGGAAGAACAGAGGAACGCATTTCTTCTGTGATCTGAGATACTGGTATCTTTTTCCAGAAGTCTTCTTTTAGTTTTCAGGGTTATGGTAGCCATGGCAAGTAATCTCTTTTATTCTTCCATAGTCTCTGACTAATGTACGTGTCCCACAGTGGTATTTTTAGTGTTGCCATCACAATTGCTGATGGTTGACAGTTTTTAACAACAGTACTTTATTAATATTTGCCATAGATTAACATAAATGTAGATTATTAACTCTTTTCCACTTGATAGGCCTTGAAGCGAAAGGGGACCTTTGCTTTGGACTGCTTCTACCACTCATTTCTCCAGAAATCCTAATGCTGTAAGATAAAATTCAAGTCTAGATTTCTTGTGAAGGCTGGGAGACTGGAGCTACAGTGTAAGAACCTGTCCTCTTTTTTGCTTAACTGCCATCAGAAAAATACTTGTTGCTTTCTGCTGTAGGCCAGAACATTGACATAAGGCTCAAAACACTGTAAGTAGATATAACTGCAAAAATGAAAATGTGAGGGAGGAAACGCCAGTTGCACTGTAGTTGCATGCCCTCTAGCTGAGGAATTTATTCACTTCATCTCACGTTCACACCAGCTCCTCTTCTGGAGATTTAAATTTGCAACCTCCAAGGTGGCTTAACTACCATGTTATTTTATATTGTGTGTAGACCATCTTTTGCTGACTCTCTGACACCTTATGGAGGCTAAATATTCTCTAAGACAATAAAAAAAAGAGTAAATACGTCTTGGTTTGAGTACATTCCTGAGAAAAGGGAGACCTTCATTTTAAATTCTGCTCTGAATCAAAACATGGATTTGAGCCAAGATTTGTCACCTTCCAGGAAAGTGCTCACGAAAGTGCTTTAGTACTGAGTAATTTTCCTTCTCACTGGCTTAATGAATATTTAAATAGTCCATGCAAGACAGAACAAAATCAGTGGGAGAGACTGTGAGCAAACCTCTCTAGAACATCTTACAATGTTGTAGCTAGGTCATTGTTGAGGAGACATGGCTTCAGAATCCCTCAGGAAACAGAAGAAATTTCATCTGTCTCCTACAATTTGAGTAAATATGGTCTTGTTTTGTCAGCTTTCTGTTCTTCCCTTCTCCCTTCTTCCCCCGCAAGTGGTACCCAATAAAACATTTGGAATATAGGGAAACAAGTAACTTTAGATATTTTAAATATGAATTCTCCTGCCAGTGCTACAGAGGAGAAGTTTTGTCTTCATCCACATGAAGGAATGAAGGAAGCAATAGACAGCTGATGTGGTTTCCTAAAGAGACATGTCATTTCATGAAGCATTAGATTATACACAGAAATATGATTTTTGTATCACTAGGACATTGTAGTTGAGCTCATTTTAGCTAAAGGGCATGCCCAGATAAAGCAGCTTGAGCTTCCCAGGCAGTTTAAGCTGATGTAAATCTGCACTGAGGCTGAACAGTCTCATCCTCTTCTAGTTTTGTCATGGTGTTTCTATCCTGTCTCTTGTTCTGACATTATTCAGGCCACAAATGTGGTCTGAGAGAAGAACAGGTTGTTTCTTTCCTTCTGTTTTGTTTTTTTCTTTTTGTTTGTTTTTTTTTGGGTTTTTTTGTTTATTTTTTTCCAATGTTAATTTGCCAGTCTTGTCCACTCCATGGCTGCATAATTCCTGGAGCATTCTGACAGATTTGCTGTCTTAGACTGGCTTCAGTCAGACACACAGCTAGAAGGGGAGAGAAAAAAAAGGAAAATAATTTTTAAGAAATTAATAGATTCCAAAACTGGACAGTTGATGCTGGTAGGACTGCATAGTGAGGCAGGGGCACAGTTACCTGTATCCTCTGTGCATCTGTCTGTGAAGGTCTCCAAAAAAGGTACTACATCCCCCTGTTTGTGTTGTAACTATGTGGTTTGTTGTACTTGTATAAACCTCAATAAACATTACTATTCTTTCCTAGCTACAAGTCATGGTACTTGTTTAACAGCAGCTGTTTTGCCTGAATATCTTTTATTAAAAATATGTGAAAATACATTGTCCAGGGTCCCAGGACAAGCTGACCAATAGAAAGTTTGCTTTTCACATCCCTATTCACTGCAGTGGCTCCATTCAGACTTCCTCTTCATAACAGGTAGGTGCTGCAGGGACACCTTTTAAAGAGTCAAACTTACTTTATAACTTTGCATAATTAATGTGATTCACTACAATGCTTCCATTCAGATTCATAGTTTTTGTAGCTGAAAGTCTTTAGATCTTTTATATCTTTAGAAATATAAATGTAATGTTTCAGTGTCTCTGTCCACACAATTTTGTAACTTAATTAATGACAAAAAGTGTTAGATGTATAATATTGCTATTTCCTAAATTATTTAATATATTATTTTTGACCTTCATCCGGTACTTTTTGTACTCAAATTTTAATTTTTTTAACTCAGATTTTTATAGTTTATACCTAAACAATAGCAACTGTTGCTATGGTGGTGTTCTTGCTTATAGAAGGACATTGTCAACCATAAACTATATTTCTAACCTTCTCAGCTATTAAGGAGGTAACACCTCCTCCTTTCTTTTTGTGACTGCTAATGTATTATGTCTCTTGATGGATATTGTTAATTTGATTTTTAGGGCTGGAGTTGTTCCAGAACTGATGAATCTATTTGCATAAAAATTCAGTCTTGTGCCTGTCATGGATGGGCTGTGTTCATTATTAAAATAATGAGTTCTGAAGGAATCACTCAGTGTTAAAGAATGTCTTCCTATACCCTTTCTGCCACGTTTATTTGTTATTTGTATTGTGACGGCAGGCGCAACAAACTGGATGCTGGATACACGTTCAGGAGGAGTCTATCTGTAAAACAACAGAACCCACAATCAGACTCCTACTGCAGAGAGTTGCCAATATTTGGACAGTCATATCAGAGTCATTGTTTTGTTTTAAATATCGAGTTAACAAAATGCTCTTTGAAACAGAATGTGATAAATGTATTCCACAAGTAACCTTAAGAAAAATATATTCCCAGGTTTTACCAGCTCTTCTTGTGTTCTTCTGAAGAATTTATTTTGCAGAAGAAAACCCCAAGGGTATCAGTGCATTTAATAATAAAGTAGATAATCATCTAAACCATCAAAATACCTGCCATATTTTTGGACTTCAGGTAGCAGGCCATAAAGGATGGAAAGCAATGGGGAAAAAACCTGAACAGAAGGGCTTTACTAGTTACTAAAGCTTGGGGACAGATTGAACTGTTAGGCATATGAGCATAAATCTGGAGTTATGCTCTCAAGAGCAATCAGATTACTCCAGACTTATGCTTGGCTACCTGAGATCAGCATCTGGCCAGGGATTTTTTTTCTCTAAGCACACTGTTATAATTAGCACTGTCAGTATAAAGAAATATTGAAAAAAAAAAAGTCAGACTATCCAGGCCTTGATGAATACCTTGAACAACTGTATATATTTTTATCAGGCATTCTTTATCTTGAATTAAAAGGGAAAGATATGCATGGCAGGCTCAGTCTGCATTTAATTTTTTTCAGGCTATATCATAAATACTGACACATTAATTTGAAATAATGCATACTGTTGAACTAGAACCTTTCACTCTCTTTCCCGATCAAGATACTTTCTACTACCTGTGCAAAAAATGTGGAACAGCAGTTGTATGAAGATTGACATACAGAGAGATGCACTTTTTCTATAGTAACCATTTTGTGTGAATAGTTTTTATTAGACTAATCTAGTAGTATGTCTACTGCATCAAGTCTGAAATGATTTCTTTAATTCATAAAAATTTTCTTACTACATAAAAATAAATTATTTAACCCATTAATAGTGCTTCCTGTATTTCCAGGTCTATATATGATCTTTTACATTGCACCATTATAATGAAAATCCCCAGTGATAGTTTTTTATACCAACTGACTCATATTTGCACAGAACTTTTGTTTCCTCAAGCTGACAAATATTTCCATGGTCTCTTTATTCTCTTTTTCTTTAACACCAGAATTTGTGTTCAGTTTTAGGAATTAACCAGAGTCTTGCTGTGACTTTCTTCTTAGTATGAGCATTCTTTTTCCTAAAAGTCTGAGCTCTGTGAGAGACATTGCATTTTTTCTTTTAGGCTAACCTTCATTTTGTTTTCACTATTGTAACTTGATTTTCATAACTGGATGCCTTTCTCATTGTTTTTTCAGTCTTATTAGCAAAGAGTGGCTTTCTGATCCGTCGTGATATTTTTGTTTCTTAATACACAAAGAGGGGGGGAACTGTTTTTCTAGACTTCCTTACCTAGAAAATCAATTTTTTTTAATGCTTCTTATATGGGGATATATTCCCAAGCTATAGAAATTGCCTTGGGGAGACTGATGAATCTTAACACATTCAGAACAAAATATTTGATTGCAAAATTCCTAGTATATGCTTGTATGCTTTTTGCATTTCTAAAAAGGATCAGTGCGTGGTCCTTGAAGGTCTGATTCAGGTGAGTGATAACAAAGTGAATCTTTAAAAGGTAAATTACCAGCTTAGGAGCCTTGGGAATCTTCTCAGGGAAATGACTTTACCTTCTGGAGGACTGCTAAAGTCATGGGAGGATGCAGAAGGAAAAGGGCCTCATTTCAAACGTGTATCAGAATAATATTTAAGTAAAGGCTAAAATGTTGATTCAAATCTACAATAAAAATGTAGATAAAAAAGAAAATTTTTGAGAAAGGGTCCTGATATATTTGACTTTGGAAAAGGACGTGGAGACAGCAGTGAGAGTATCTTCAGTAGAGCAGAAGTATTGGAAGCCAAGCCAGAAGGTAACCAGGTGCAGAAGAGGAAGCTGATGCATTTGTTGTAGGCAATACATCACATGATTTTAGAGACTGAGGTGATATATGGAATAGAATCAGTGTTCAGGAAAGAAGATAGAAAGCTGTAGAGAAAATCAGTGAATTTTCTGGAAGAGAAAAAGGAAAGGTAGGACAGTGACAGACTGAGAAGAAGCGTGACAAAGGGCAATAGAAAGAAAGAAATCAAGCTCATGACTGGGGCAGAAGAGATGGTTAAATATCTAGTACAGAGCTGAAAACTACTTATAACTGCAGAGCCGTGCCAGGGCATGTCTGAAACATATGGTGTTCCCAACTACTCAAGTTTAAGGAGCAGCTTCTTAGGTTTGGCAGTTTACACTAAGAGGATCAGCTCTTAGGTTTCTTCTTATCATCATGACAGAGGTTTTTAAGAGTCAGTGTTTCTTTTAAAGATACAATCACAGAGGAATTAATTAGCTCTGACAGAAGTCGGTTTGACAGTGGTACTCAAAAGAATATGATAGGCAAAAGGGAAACTGACAGCAGATAGAGCAAGATTATTCCTTTTGCAAAGCATTAGATAAACATGTTCATTGGCTCATAGAATGAATCAGGAAGTCTTCAAACTCTTGGATGTAAAAGCTAAGCATATTATACGTCATTGCCATGCTGTGCAAAACCTGAATTTTTCAGTAGTCTGTTTTCAACATGATGAATTAATGATTGGCAGAGAAACAAGGAACACAGAAAAATAATTCAGATAATTAAAGGATCAAAGGAATTTGGCTCTGGTGAGGCAAAAAAATAATTTAAAATTTGAAGGGAAAAGGGATGATGAAAAATAAGGACAAGCTCAAACATTAACTTGGAGCAAAACACATTCATTTTTTTTTGTTCTTTTCTCTCTTCAACTTGTAACTCGACTAAGGGAGACTTCAAAAGCTATTTAATTTACTTTGCTTTTCCAAGACAAATGTGGGGGTTTAATGTGTTTTAATGTGGGGTTATTTTATCTAGAAATTATTTTTTCTATATACATGATGACTGAATTATAGTGTATATGCAGTGCACCAGGAAATGCAGTCAAAATTTCTGATACATGTAATAATTTCACTTAAAAAGGATCTCAAGTTGTCTCTAGAAGGAATAACAGTTCATTATAATGCAAAAGAGATTCCCATCAAATTTAGGTTTTGGTAAGGGGACTGCAAATGACATTGCAGTTAAAGAACTATGTGATTACCTTGAGATCTGTTTTCAGATAATTTGGAAGTCAGGCAGAAAAGAGACATGTAGTAGATTTTCACATACGAGCTGACGTGAAGCTCACTGTAGATGCATTACCCTTTCAGCAGCAACGTGTCCTGCACAAGTCATGCCCGAAAACTCTCTTTGAAGAACACTGGAGTGTTTTGTCCTGTCATCCCTTAGTTCCCTCTTAATGCCTGTCATGGGAAAATGGCACTGTCGGGTCACTGATATTTCTTGCATTTCAGTAGAGAGAGCTGTTTTCCTATTATTACATCCTTAAACCATTAGTTTTGATGCCTTAAAAAGGAACGCAGTAAAAATTCCAGGCAGTCAGTAAGGAGATAAGATAAATAAGTAAAAGTTTTAATGAGCCATATACCGGCTCACAGGAATACATTCAAGAGAATTCTCCCCTCTACAATTAAGTTACAGGTTTTATAATAGTGTCCATCCAATCCCATTTTGCTATTTCCCCCAGTCCTGCCCCAAACCACCCTCTCCACGCCCCCTCAGGAATTGGGTCTGGGGTCTTAGGACCCTCTCTTCATCTTTGTTGTCTTCTTCACAGCATGTCAGGTCCTTGGAGGCCTTCCAAAGCTTCAGATTTGGAGGTCCTTCTGTCCCTGTCTTTATCTTGTGGTTCAGGCTTCATAGTACTTTTCTGCAATTCTACCTTGAAATACAGACTAAACAGCTTTAAGGAATACTAAGGGTTGATATAGGATAGGGGTTAGGGTGTATAAACATTCAGCTACTAAAGTTACATTACTAATACATTAGATCTACAATAATTTCTAATATCTATAAAATTAAAAGAATCAAAGAATCAAAAATCAAAAAGACCCTGCGGCATCAGTTTGTACAGTAGAAAAACATACAGTTCTACTTTCATTTCTGTACTATCAAGAGTTTTCTAACCAAACCCAATACTTAGTTTTAAATTCTCTGTGCCTTGCAATAAACTTATTCTATTAATTGAATGTCTCAGCTGCAGTGTATTGGGGAGGGCTGTGCCCCATACATTATGAGTCACCTGTTGTCCTTAGGGTCTAAGTCTTGAAAGAAACATCTTACTTTTGTTTTGTGCAGAAGATGAGATGCCTCTGACAACATTCATGGGTCACCAGAGCAATCTCAGAGAGTCTGACCCCTGCCACCAAGTGTGCTGCAGCAACAAAAACAACATAAGCGTCCCACAAGAAGCCAGTAACCAGGTACATAACTAATAACTAAAGTAGCAGAGAGTGATATTCAGGGAAAAGACATTCAGAATAAACTAAAATGACTCCAAGAAAAAGCTGGAATCATCTATACAGCATGATCAAAGCACTCGCAATAGGTAGTGCTGAAGGGTTACTTGGTTCTCACGAGGACACCAGGGCAAATAATACATACAAAACTGATAGTAATGTTGGTCTCAGCTGTAGATTTAACAGTGATCATGAGATCTGGCTTTATTTCTGATAGTTATTTATGTACCCAGAAATGTTGATTCTTGTACATTCTCCCTTAGTTGCTATTAGTAGTAAATAATTTTTTTTTCCCCTTAGGAAAGAATGAAGCTGTGCCTAAAATTGTGTTGACTTGCTCCCTATGTTACAGTGGATTTTTGGAGGATTTCTTTATAAAAAAATGAAGAACAATTTGAATATGAATCTGATTTTTTCCAAATTTGGGAGCGTTTGGATCTCAGTTCTGCATAACTAGTTAGCGAAACACGGAATGACAGAAAGTTACTAAAATCAGAGTTGTTTTTGTTCTAAAGCTGTCACAGATCAAATTACAAACTATGAGAGGGAAGCAGGGAAGAAGGAAAAGAAAAACAGAATTATGATATTAGACCTCTGAAGAAAATGGAATGTTTCTGACAGGGAAAGTGGAGGAAGTCTAGATACAAGGTAATTAAAAAAAAAAAAAAAGATTATTAGGTGATAGTTTCTCTCCCACTATGCACTTTAGTTGATAGAAAAAAACCACACAAAACAAAACCAGACTTATAGATAGAGGCTGTTAAGAAAATCAATAATAATGACCATAAAAAATTGATTTCTCAGACATAAAGAGCAGCTTTGGCCAAAAAATCAAATTGAAAATTAAATTATAGAAAGCGGTAATATAACAAGATAATTGCCAGTATGATCAGATGAGATAGCAGATAACGGAAAACTATTTGCTAAGAAAGTGACAATAGGGTATAGAAAAACACTTTAAAAAGTCACTATTTTTATAGTCTGCAGGGAATAAAACCATCTTTTAAGAAAATTGTCAGATTTTCTGGCATAATAATTAAATAATGGCTAGATAACAAAGAACTTGCATAAAGACTTATTTAAATTCCTGCTGCATAGAAAAAAAGCTTAAATATATTACTGTCATCCACCAAGCTAAAAAAATATTATTTTTCTCTAATTTCTTTCAAAGCGCCTGAAATTACCAGCATTTAGTGGGTTTATTACAATTTTTCTTTAAAATACCTAGAAACAGATACTAACCATATGACAGGGACACTTGGGGACAGAGCTAAGATTGAGTCCCACCTGGTGAAGGCATGGTAAAGGTAATGACTAGAGCAGGCTGAAGCCATGTGACTGGGATGAACTGCCTCCTGACATAGACCAACAGATCTGAAGAGACTGGTGTTGTCCTATCTTGCTGTAGCCACAGGATTTGTCTCTTTTGCCTTTGCATCGTAGCAGCTGCACCACCAGGAAGATGGCACTGGGGCTACAGCTAGAGACTGGACAATAGGGTTGAAAAAGGAGGGGCAAAAAAGGCCCTACCAGTTCCTGCCACTGTAAATCTGCCTGTGAACCACAGCCAGGTGAGATTTAGACACCTGAAATTCAGTATCTACATGGGTGTTATAAGCTCCTTTTTTAGTCAGTGGAGATCCAGCCAACGGTGCAACAGAATATCTACCTAGGCTTCATTGACTAAACTGAGGTGTCACTGTATGGACATTAGTCTGAACACAGGGTTTTCTAGGGCTGTTTCGGATGGTTTGTGTAACTCTCCCTCAGTGTGCCAACTTGTTCAAGTAAGTTTAATGCATGTATGCAAGGCAGACACTGCTTAAAGGCATAAAGCAGTTTTTTTTATTTGTTGAAAGTGTGCAACAGGTAATCAGAACTAATGAGTTCCTACAATAAGCATTACCATGCTTTTCATCTCCACTGAGCTAACAATGAGGGTTTTTTTACCAGAAAGCCAGGAAGGAAGAGTGGGTCTCTGCTGTACCCTGAATGCCCTGATCCTTGTTGCTTCTGAGTTGTCATCTTCTGATTCCCAGCTGTTTCACTACAGCTTCTCTGTTTCCTGATCACAGTTTTTCTCTTGAGCTGTGTTCTATCCACTCACTCACAGTTCTTCCTTATGACTTAGCAATGCCCTCAGATTCTGAGCTTTCTTATGCAGTGGGGCCATGTTGAAATTAGACTGGAGGAGCAGGTAGATGACAGCTGAGGAGACAGGTAGGAGGAAGGAAACACCTAGGTGACCAAGGGCATCCACAAAAGGCAGGCAGACATGGCACTGGTCCTATGGAGAATTGCACACTCTGGAGCAGAAGTCGAATTCCAGTCAGGACACTGGACATGTTTTAGGTGTCAAACAATAAGTCCTACACAAGGTAGGTATAAATATCTAGTGCACCTATAGACATCTACATGTGGATGCTTAAATGTAGGGATCTGAATCTTGAACTAAATTTTATCCTAGCAGCTTAGCTAAGAACAGCCACCCAGATGCTCAATAGCACAATTTGCATGAAATGTATTCAGGCTATGGAGACTGAGAGTATGATTTTGCTGTGAAGAGCCTATACTCCAAAACCATTAGCTCAATCCAAATGCACCACTTCTTGTCTGTCACATTTAGACACTGCTTTATTTAATGTGTGTCAGACTCTGACTAACTTATTCTGGACATGCTGGCTATTCATATATCAAACAAGCAATTCCATGGGCTTTCTAGGATACTGTGGACTCATTCCAGTCTAGGCAGTGTAAGATGATTTGCCTTCTCTTCCTGATTCTAGCAGGTGATGTCTTCCATAGCTCTGTCTTTGAGATTGTTACTAGTCAAGCTATATATATATATATATATATGTTTTAAAATGCTTTATTAGTGTCAGGCTACTATTTATGATGCTTGCAGCTAGCAGTGAAACCCCATACCTAGTAAAATTCTAGGTACAATGGATGTAAACAAAGCATGCACGAAGGACAAGAGAGATGTGGCAACTGTATTTTTATACCAAGTACAAAAAAGTGGGTTTGGAACAGAAAACTAGATGAATACCGTAGGTCCCTACAACTGTGAATAGAAGAATATTCACAGGAAACATCTTACGCTTATGCATTAAGGCTCAATGCATCTTTGTACTGAGTTGAGAGGAAACTGCTAACCAGTACATATTGAACTTGACTAATTTTAATTCTGTTTATTGTAGAATGGCTTATTTATTTTCAAATAGAATTTAAATTTAACAGTAACTCTGTGTTTGCTAACCTGAGGACCTGTGGTGCTCTTTTAAACTGCTTTGTGAAGATTTCATAGGTACAATATGAAAATAAATTATCATACTAGCTAAACCTGGAATATTTACAAACTGCTCAGGAAGATTTAGTGGTGCAGGAACCAGCTGCCCAAAAAAACTCTTGTTGGTTTTGTTCCTTTCTGGTCTTTACTTTTATCTGCACAGGGAACAAGGGTGAGAGGCTGTTTGCCTGTAAATGATGCTTTCACAGAATCATGTGTGCTCCTCCTTACAATGAGTCTGGCAGAGAGATGTGCCCTGAGTGTAGAGTCCGTCTGGTAACTTCTGGGGTTTGGTAGCAGTCTGAGCAGGTGCTTCATTAGTTTTCAATAGTGCTTTCTTGGTATTGCCTAGCGTATTACACTGGCCATGGTATTGCCTGTGACCTGTTTTCTTTCTCCTCGCTGCAGCACTGTCCATGTACTCAGGTTCCAGGGCATGGAGCCTGTCCTTCAAGATATTTGTTTGTAAAATGTGCTTCCTCCCACACTTGTCATACATGGCAGAACACTATTTACAGTATTTCACCCTCACTTGTTTGTGAGCCGATTATATTGAATAGGTAATGACTAACTAGTAACAAAATAAGTTGTCACAACAAAGGAAATATTGAGGGATTTTCTGTCTTTTTCATTTCCAGAAAATAAAAATATTTTATTGGAGGTACAGTGTGGGACAGTACAGTTCTAATAAAATACCTTTAGCTTGCTGGGAGAGGGGGAGGTTGCATGGTTTTTCTCTTTTATGTTGGTCTACCAGAAACGCCTATATTTCAGAGACATCTGAAAAGAAAGCAGGGCATCCTAAGCCATAACCTTTTATGGATCTATGCAAAGGACATTTTTAAAGAAGCTAACACAGAAGGTCAGAACAAAGAGGATGTTTCTTATCCCAAAGGCGAATCAGACGTTGGCTGTCCCAGCCAACCTATGAAGCAAAATTCTTCCACTCAGGTGATTTGTAAGCTCCATGATACAGGTGAGTAGCTAAAATCTGCAAAGATGTTGGTAAGTGATGGCAAAAGTGCAGCTTGACAGCTAAGTTGTAGACCTGCAATATTATTCTCTCCTGCCCACTTCCCCAGGAGCTCATGATTTGCTGGGATGGAAGACAAGGGCATTGCCACATTTCCCTCAGTGCTGGAGTAGACAATTGTCTGACACAGGAGCCATGAAATATGAATTGAAGGCCACTCTTAAAGAAATGAAAGAAACACTATGAAACCCTCTGTCACAAGTCCACATCCTGTTCCATCCCTCTCCTATATCCATTTCCCCATCCCGGAGACATTATCCCAGAGAAAAATCACTTACAGACACAGAACTCGTTCCTGGTGACTTACAATTATTATGAGTGTTGCTGACAGTAGAAATTTTGCACTTGTAACAGGGACAAAATTCTAGTTTGATGCTGAAGTATAAAACATGAAAGAGAGGGCTTTAAGAATTGTGGGAACTTTTTAACAAAAAAAATTTCTTTGATTTTTCTTTGTAAAAAATCCTATAGGTTGTGGCCATTTGTGACCAGGTCAAAGCAAACTGATTTATTTCTCTGTGAGAAAAAATAGTGCAAAAAGAACGTCATGGATGGATGTTAGAAGTTGGTACTTTGGCAAAATCTGTTAAAAAAAAAATCACAGTCTCTTACTGGGAGTTCTACATATTTTGGAATGCAAAGTAATATGATTTATTTTATGAATATTGATAACAATATGTGTGAACCCTTTTATTGCTATGTTATTTTCATAGGAATCAGTGTTAAAATTTGTGATAGATTTTTATTTTCAAAGAACTTTACTGGAAAATGTCAAATAACAGAGAATGAGAGGTAAACTATCGGGCCATCCCTCAAATATATTTCTTGAAAAGTCTTGTGGAGTTTTATCAGCAGTTTTAGACTTAATACTGCTATTGTTCTCTTATATGCTTATGAAAATTTCCTTTAGGCAAGACCTGAGCAAAGAATAAGGAACAGATTCAATATAACTTTAATAATAGTAATTTCTTAGAACTGGTATGCTTAGGTTAATACAGTGGTCTGTATTGTTATTATTTGGTCTGGGTATTATAAACTGTGTTCTCTCTTTCTAAATGTGTAAAAACTGGTAAAGCAGATCGATTATTATGAAAAAAGAGGCATTAATCTAAGCTACCTCAAAAAATATAGTTATCAGTGTGTAATGGTCAATACACAAAACTTCCTAATGTTTGACGTGTTCAGCTCTTGAAAAATGGCGATGTTTGTTTCCTTTGATAACGCCAGTCAACCATTATATATTTGAATCTGATATGAATTCATCAGGATTGAATGAATATGGCTAGCTAAATAATCCAGATGTAAATTTGAATGGAAAAATTTTGAAAACTTAATTTTTGGAAAAATTTGGATTCTGCCATCCTTATGCATTTGAAGTTCTGTTGATCTTGTGAAAAGTCACGAATAAAATGCAAAATACAGATCTGTAGTGTATTGTGAAGTACAGCCCATGAAGTGAAGATAACCATGTGTCATACAACACCCAATATGCTGGTTGGTAAAACTAGATCTAGGAATTAACGCATTTAGAATACTGTAATTCCAGGAGATCATTTAGAACCAAATTTTTGAAAACAGTGCATATATGCATACTGCAGAGATTAGTTACTTTGATCTGTTTAACATATATTTTCAACTGCTTATATCTCCATAATAGAAATGGCTCCTTTATCTAAGAATTGCCATAAGGCATTTAATAGTCACAATAAATTACACTTGACTGTTATGAAGTTTTCAGGCTCTGCTGTTGACAGTGGCCAGTAGTCTGCACTGATTATATGGGGCTGGATGCTTGAAAAATGCTCATAATGCTTATGTAAAGCAAGACTATTTCTTTGTTTCTGACAGATGTATTAAATCTAAACATGCTGTTAAGTGGTACCCTGATTGTTTAAGCAACTGATGTGGCAGAGGTGGTGTGTGCTTTAAGGGCAGGCCTGGAAGTCATTAGGAGCGTAAAAAGAATCCATCTACAACATACACATATAATGTACCATGGGGAAAAAAAAAGAGTATGTGTAGACTGTATTTTGAATATAATGTTAACCCTGAACAAATCACTCCATTACTAGTTTCTCTTCCTTCTTACTTGGAGTAGCATTATGTGGCAATTATTGGGGATAGCTATCAGTCCTTGCCTTTCTTTCACCAGTGAGCATAATTGAGTATTTTTGTTAAAAAGAGGAATACTGTTTATTCAGAAAATTGGAGTATATCATAAACCTGCTCTTTAGAAAGATTTAACATGCTTGAGTTTATCTGGTGCAAGGCAGGTCAAACAATGATACAGATAAGTTGAATTTTTTGTTACCTGCCTGGGTTATTTGAAAGTAGTAAATTTGTTTTTCCTTAGGAGGTATTATGCTTATGTTATTTCACTGGCAAAGGAACTGCATTGTGTTACTGTATATATATAATGAATTTAAGATTTTACTCCTGCAATAAAGTACTCTTACAGTCATGCTTAATTTTATCTGCATGTTGCATTCATTATTGTTCAAAGTATAAACTTCCATCTAACTTGAGTGGCTTGAGAGAAAATTAGTTTTTAACCTTTCTGTGAAACTCATTTCACTCAGATGAGTTTCTCACAAACTTTTAAGTTTAAACAGAAACTTAATTGCTTTATAATCAGCTGTGCTTTTTAACTGCCTTGCAGAGTTGACTGGGAATTGCTCTTTTGACTAAGCACTAAGAATATTACCTTGGCAAGCAGCTGCCTTGTTGATGTGGAGGGTGCCCTTGGTCGGTGTGCTGCTGTGGGATGCAGCTTGGTAGCTGCACTGGGAGATGTAGGGGACAGAGGAGCAGAGAACTTGTAACCTGAGGACAGCAGGTGGCACTTCTTGCTGCAGTACCGTTCCTTGAAACAACCTGTTCATTCTTGCAAGCTCTCATTTTGCTTTCCATTTTTATAGGCTAACCATGGAGATTTGAAGGCTAAGTCTGCACAGCTTAGGTGTAGTTCAAGGCTTTCTATTACATTAGAGAGAAAGTCAAGGGACAGCTGCAATTCAGCTTCCTTTGCCTCTGAGAGTAGGATTAATACAGTTACTACTTTTTTGTTCTGTGATATTTATGGAAAAGAGAATCTGTTTTGTCTTTCTGAGCAATGTACTTGTCCTAAAGGTAAGGATTCCAGACTTTTTCAGTCTATCTCCTTTGAGCATACAAACTCCATGAACCCAGTCAAAAAAAGCAATAATTACTTTTAAAGACCTTGTTTTTGTGGTTTTTTTATTTTTTTAAACAATAGTGGTACCTTTGAAGATTATTATTTGAAGATTATAAGTTGTTTCTGCAACTTTTTACTTAGTCTTTCAGCTTTCACCACAGCCAAAATACTAAGAAAGGTACTTAAAAAGTCTTATAAAGGTGAAAAATGAATTTCTATTGAAATTGCTTCTTTAATTAGCTGAGTATCAAGTCAGTAAATATTATGAAATTAAAACCATACAAATTGAAAACAATTTGTTTTTACTCTAGTTCAATTTTCTGGATTAGTTCTTTTGTAGCATCATATTTGATGAGGAATGCAAAGGTGATAGGAATTCACATTTAGGTTTTGTTTAAAACAAGTAAAGTTTTTGTTGGTCACTCTTTTCCTCATGAAACCAGAAGGGAATGGCAGAATAACAATGGAAATTATTTCTTTTCTTAGATATATGAATTCTATCTGACAAGTAACAAGAAGATGGCCTACCGATCCTCTCAAGCTGAAACTTTGGTTTGTCTATTATTTATGATAGAACAGGAACAAAAAATCACAGCAATAGACAAGAAAAAACCCAATAATGGTAGTAGCAAAAGTATGGAGGTCAACAGAATCTATTGGGTAAAAGTTTTGTTGTTTTTTTTTTAATGTGCAAGTATAAATATGATAGATCAGAGAAAATTAATTTTATTGGATATTAAAAAAAGAATTACACTGTATCTTCCAGTGTTAATGATACATATGTATACACATTCACACTGCTTAGAAGTGACATTGCTTAGGCACTGAAATTATTTATTTTCTGACTATTTTTGGTCAACAGTTGAACTTGAGATGTCCTCTTGGTGGAAAGTTTAATTCTGGAGAGCAAAGCTTTTTGCAATGTTTTTAAAACTCAAAAGCTACAATGTTGACTTGCATATACGCCTAGTGTTTGCTCTAGATTCCAGCTTCACTCTTCTCTGAGGAAGTGCTTCTGCCCAAAAATGCACATGAGCGACTGTTTCTGTTCTGGTGGCACTTCAGGGCAAATTGGTGGGTTTCTAAACAGACCTGATGACCACACCAGTGTCTTTCCAACTTTTATCTCACCTGTAGGACAGCCCAGGAGACATGGATTCTCAAAACCCGACAATTTCCTGAGTTACTCTTAGTATGAAAAGCATAAAATAAAATTGCCCACCTTGCCAGCACTACTTTTGTGTGTATTTGACCAACACTCAGTTCTTCTCCAAAAACAGGGGAAATTGAAGCAATACGATTTTCACTAAAGGATGATTAAACAAGAGATGAAAAGTCCAGGCCACTCCTAGTCTTGGTAAAGGGAGAAGGGTAGAAATTCCATTAATATAGTTGTGCCTCTACAATAGTCAAGTAATTTAATCCTAATTTTGCATTATTTTAAATCTTGGAGTAGAGCCAAGTAAATTTATACTGAAGTTTAATTCAGAGTAAGTTAACAATTTGAGGTTGTTCTTTAACTTGCTAGGCTGATGAAAGTCACAAACTGAGCTTACAGGAGAACCATGCTTATTATGATGTCAACAAGAGGCACAGTGTGTACCTCTGAGGAAGAACTGTGAATGAAAGGAGTTGGGATTATGCATTTGTACGTTGGATCTGAAGGATGACGTGTAAGGCAAGGGAAGAAAGTGCAAGGGCCAATACCTCTGCTTTAATAGGCATGGATTTATTAATCCAAACACACTAGGTAGATCACTGATAATAGAAGAATTAGAAGTGTGCTGTGGTTATCTTTTTTTCCTCTTTCTGACAGTGGCCAGTACAGGCCCCTCAAATGCAGATTTAATACTATTGCATGAAAACCACCCGACTCAGTGTACAGGTTGTTTTCCCATCTCCAGTCTACCAGAAGAAAACACTTGCAAGGGCTAAGTGAGGTACTGCCACGTGTCTGATTTTGATATTACTCATGTGACTTTTTAATACCTTTTTAGCTCTATTAAAGTTTCTGTTTTCAGTAGTGTCAACTGACAATTTCGCTGTGTGATTGTACGTTGTATGGAAAAGGATATTTGTATTGAATTTGTATTTCCTATCCACCTTTCCATTTCTATGCTTAACTGATATTCTTGCACTCTGAACAGGGCAAATAGAAATTTCTGATAGAACTTCTGTGTAGAAACAATGGCTATGCATATTTTATCATGTTCACTCCTGTTCCCATTATTGAAAAGAGTTAGAATTTTCATTTCAATAGTCAGTCATAACCTTTTAGTTTGCATTGTGCGTTCCTGGAAAACTCTCTTATGCTCCATTAATTGTGATACTAGGTGATGGCAGTCCAACTGAGGGTGAGACACTAGTTGCTATTACTGTATTATAACAATTTTGGAAATTTTTTTTATCCCATTCTTCAGTAATCTTGTTAAATATTTCCTTTGCCTCCAGTTACTGATGAACATTGGGTAGAAATCTTAATTAACTGGAGCGCAATGACATTCATGTCTACCTCTTAACCTGCAATCATTACTTTAAACTGTAAATGTGGTTAAAATATTTCACTGTTTCATCTCTAATGTTTGTTTTCATTGGTATGAATGTTCATTTGTCATTATGATTCACTGCAGTTTTTCAGGTCTTCTGAAGGCTTTTTACACTGCTTTTTGATTTTAACTGAACTATTCTATCTCATTACAAACTCAGCTGCCTCAATATTCCCCCATGCCACATTCTAAATCACTTGCATGTATATTAAAGAATATCAAACCTGGTACAGAATGAAAAGATACATCTTCATAACATTTTAATGAAGGCGGGAATATAATGCTGTTGAATCCTCTGATTTCATTAGCAATTCCTTCCTAGTCATCAGTTGATGATTTTTTTTTTGTGTGCTTTACCTCAAGACTACTTAGCCTTTCCAGGACCCTTCTGTAGATCACCTGTCAAGGTTTTTAAGAACAAAAAAAACTCTTAAGAACTTTGTGAAACAAAGGAGCTGGCAATACATTGGTTATTTTGGCTTGTGTCTTCCTCTCCATTTTTACTTATACTCCAGAGCTGTTAGTTAGTACAATCAGAAGGCAAGGCAAGGCAAAGCAAGGTAAGGAAAAATTTTTTATGAAGAACTTTATATATCAATAAAACATGATGTAAGTCAGTAGGCACTGCAAACAAATGAGTTGTTTTGATGGATTTGTAAATACACATTTAAAAATAAATGTGTGTATTGACTTTGCATATCACTGCATATCTAAATTTTACAAGTATAATTTTGGAACTGAAAATATATCTATACTAGGTGAATCTTCCTAGTATATCAAATCCACGAATAAGTATTGCACCTGCATTTATATTGCATAAGAAAAAAACCCCAGGTCAGTAAAATTTGTTTAGTCTGGTTTCAAATGCTTCTGGCACTCTTCTAAGAATATGGTAGCTAACCTCTCATGCTCCTTTTTGAAATTAGACATGAGATCCTGGTACTAATGAAGTCAGCAAGAGTCAAGTTCTGTTGCTTTCATTAGAGTCAGTGTTTCACTCTCTAAGCTTAAAAACAGTAGGAATTTCATATTATCAGTAAATTTGTCTTTGTTATGAAGGAAAGAACATCAGTAGAGTACATAAAAGGAGTATTACTATGCCCTGAAGAAGAGGGAACAGTTAATAAAAAATAAGTACAGAAGATAGCAGGAACATTTCTGTGAATGCATACATAGTTAGAAATGTTACCAGTATGGAATACAACAAACATAATGTATAGAGAAAGCTGAGAAGATGTGAACAAAAGATTTCACAGTACAAACTCTTCCAAAATATTTATTTTTGAGAAGTCTCATTAGGAACTACAGACTAATGAAGATTGCCTGAACGGGAACAGAGAGAACGTGCAGTCCTTGGCATGCTTTTTTCCCTCAGTGTGGGGAATATCCTTATATGACACCTTCTGCCCTAAAGACTGTATTTATGGTATCTGAATCTTATATAAAGCCATAAGAAATTTTTTCTATTGGCCAGAAACTTTAGAAGTTCATAGGTAAATTGCTGCTTTTCTTCAGGGGGGCTGATTGCAATTTCTATTAATCCTATCTTGTTTTTCTTTTTGTACCAAATTACATAGAAATTATTGAAGACAATGAGAGAAAGTTCATAATCTCATATGCTGACATAAGATTTTACAGACTAACACAAACTTTTTTTCAAGACTTTTAAATTATAAAGTAGATCTGATAAAAAAGGAATGGCAAAAAGGGACAAAGAAGTGGGAAAATAGTAGAAGAGCAACACTGAAGACTAAAAATAGATGTGTGATGAATATACCTTGACAATGAGCAACTGTAAAGTTTTCTACACTGATAAATATGATTTATCTGTAGCATGATCTCAGGCTCTGTTTCCTTGCAAAGGGATCTAGGTAAATTGCTGACAACACTTTTCCCTTATGTCTTTACAAGTTCCTTGTGTTTTGATTGAATTTACTTAGAAGTGAGTATACTTTTTCTCTTCTGGCTTTTTTTGATGAATACAATACCCAGTCTCCACGCTTATCCTGTGTGTATGTTTCCTATAACAGATTTTAGAAGAACTTTCTGATTAGTTCTCATAACTTTTTAAAATGAGACTAATTGACCTTGCCTGTGTAGTACCTGCTTAAGTGCAACTGGGAAATGATTCAGCTGAAGCCTAGAGAACATTTTTTTTTTTTTTGGTTAACATCTCACTCTGTTGTGTTGCAGATATGATTATTACAGAATTTCAAATATAGCTGCTAAGCACTTTCCTGGCCCTGAGGCTTTTCTCTTGCTGCACTTCCTCCAGGTCATGTATTCTTTAAAACTAAAGGGTATTTGCTGTGGATTGTTCCCAGGACTCACAAGCTGCCTAAAAATTCGGTAACACTATGACTTGGGGGAGAAAACAGCAAGAGAATCATTTGCTTGGGATTGTACTGACCTATGTAATTAGTAGTGTAATTAGGAGAAACCTCTTTGAAATCCCTATGAAAGTACAGATCCCACAAGGGCAGGAAACCTAGTTAAGATTCATGGAGTCCTACATATGGAAATTATATCAGGTCTTCAAGAGAAGAGAGAATCCAGCTTTGATAGTGATTGACTGGAAAGGAAGCCTCTAGAAAAGGAGGCTACCTATAGCAGACAGTCACATAAACCTTCTTGCCAGTCTCTCAAATACTCTGAAATGTACTCTCAAATGAAAGGGCCTCAATCCTGTTACCAACTAGTGCGGTAAAATCTCTCTAGGAGTGATGTAAAGATGTAGCAGTCAAATGCAAATAATTCTACATTTACTAAAAGGAAAAAATCTTGTTTGGCCATAACAGATCATATGGTGCTATGAATGTGGCATGTGTTCCACTGGAGAAAGAGATGACATAGGCTTTAGTACTTCTGCAGCACAGCAGCAGAACAGTGGAAAGGCAGTCAGGGACTTATGCTAAAGGGAAAGCCATAGCAAGCTGCATATTTCCAACAGAAGCTGTGACAGAAGGTAGGCAAAACACTAGATTGTTATATTTATCCCCTTTCTTATTTTCCATTACTGCCTCACTTACAGATGTGAAGGGCTCATATTTTGTAGTATCTGAGATCAAAATGATTGTCTAATAAATGTATAGCCAAAGATGACACCATCTCATTAAACATTGAATGGCAGTTTCTTGGGGCAGTGAAGACTTCTGATTGTATTCTGATGGACTGTCCCTTGATGTACAGCAACAAAGGTAAAAAAAAAGGTCACCTTTCTTTTTTTTTTTTTTTTTTTTTGTATGGGAGAGTGGAGAGGACAGTGATGACTGGATTTATGCAGGTAATTAACTGAGTAGTAAGATGATTTCTCTGTGTGCCTTCAATGACACCAGCAGTTTTTATCACATTCTCTTAAACTTGACATATATGGTACTGTTCAAGTACTTTCATTTTCTGATTGCAGAAATGAGGAAACTTTGTTGTCTTGGTACAATGACAAAGAAGTGATGATGACAATAGCACTAAAAACAATGGGCAGGAACCAAATGCCCTAGATATGGGTGCTGTGAACATCAATTTCCAGCCATGGTGACATGGTGGTGTTTGTGTGATGTCTGGAATGATTTTTTTAGCTATGTAATATATTGCGCCAGCAAAAGCTGAAAGCAATGAAGGTTGCTGGCCCTTTTCTTACTACTGCGAAGAAGCCTGGTACTGTGAAGTATCCATGAAATTTGTGCTTTCTAAAAGATTCTGAAAGGAAGCCACAACAATTTAGAAGATGCTGTCAGTGTATCCTGGACTCCAGTTCTGATGAGCTGTCCGTTTTGCTCACATCCACCTGCTACCTCTTTCCTTCCCTTTAGTGAGGCCTGCTGAGTCACACAAAAGATCTAGGCTAAAAGCATTCCAGGACACATTGTTAAGTCATAATTTTGCAACTCAAACATATCAGATTTATAAGAATTTTAATCTATATCCAAGTTCATAAATAATTAAGCATATTACAATTGCTCAGCATGACACCAGTTGATGTGGGCAAGGACCTTGGCCTTTTTCCGGTTCTGTGTAAGGTTTTCTAACTAATATTTGGGTTTTTCTGGTTGCTTACAATACAAGCTTGTATTACTTTAGAACTAAACTAAAAAAAAAAGTGTTTAAAGACAAGTGTTAAATGTCACACATTGCAGGAGATGACTCTAAATGAAAAAATTTGTTGGTTCATTTGGGAAACTACCAGTGTGTGAAGCTGCCACCCTAAACAATAGATGCTATACTGTGAAAAGAAGTATTCTTTTCTTTGCACAAAAGGATCCAAAAGCACTCTGGCCAGCCTAGGAAAAGATTTATACTGAAAAATTAGAACTGCTACACATCTGAATAGTGCTTCTGTGCTTGCATCCAGCTTGTTCTACCAAGCAGCAAAATTAATGCCTTTATAAAAGTGTTCTGAACCAGGTAGGTCCTCATCTCTTGACTACTTGAGCTGGTTTCTTGCTCTGCCCAGTGGACCAATCAGGATCACTTCCAGTGTGCTTGTTATACACAGTACAAAATATTCACATGAATTGGAAGTTATGTGAGCATCATGGCACTTAATTTTTTTTTGCAATAAATTTGTCTCTGTCTCCAGAGGGCTGGCATATAAGAAAAACTGAAGTGCCACTAACATCCAATGAAGTACCACTAACATCCAAGGAAAACCAAGGAAACAGTATGCCTTAGTAAACATACTGAGTAAAAGAGGACTGGTTTTGTGTTTGTGGGAGGGATCTGTAACTCAATTAAATCAAAAGAATAGTTGAAACAAGCTAAAATGAAATACATCTGATGCATAATAGTTCCTCTATCTTTAGCACAGGTGCAGTGACATCTGTTAAAGGCAGTTTCAGCATTATTTTTTGTGAGAAAATAGCATCTCCAACACACTCTTGAAACATGCTCTACCATTATTCAGTATCTGAGAAATAAAAGTGATTTCCACAAACTTTCCCACGATATCTGATTTTTATTGTTGTTTGCCAAAGACCAATTTCCCCAACAGATCTAGTACTTGCAGTTTTGAACTGTTACATTCAAAAGCAGTGTATTGCAATGGTGATTCTCATGGACATAATTTGTTATGAATGTTCTCTTCAGACTAGTCTAGAACAGAGGGCCAAGTCCTCCTTACTTAGAAGCTTCATTACTTTTCACATAAATATGAACACATACACTCCAGGGAACATGTTTTTTTCCTACATAAATGAATGACCTAGTGAAACATTACCTGAATGACATGGGACTCGAAGAGTGTTGATACACTCTCTTAGCTTGTTATTTGAAAACAACAGTACAAATAAACATCTGAACGATTTTGACTCACAAAGAACACTGCTAAATTCTATGACTACTATAGTCTGGAATCCTATGATTCAGTTTATCAGTGTAGCCAGAATTAGACTCTGGCATTGTAACTGTGTGCATGTTGGGAAATCATTGTGCAGGCATGCTTGTATGTGAATATTCCTGTTAGTGTTTCAGCCTCTTTTGAGGCGCACTCTCATAGACATATTCGACTAACTTTGTGTACTCTTTGTTATAGTTCCAAAGATCCATCAATAAAGCTTCCTCAGGTCTACCAAGTCATTCTTATTCCAACCACTAGTTTCTCATCTAACAGACAGTGACTGAAGTAGACGTTTATCACTGGGGAATTTTGATTTTGTCTGATCTTTAAAGAGCTGATAGAAATAATAAGATGAATGCAAGCCTGATTAAAATGTGTGCTGGTCAAATTTGACCTTTTTTATTGCCTATTTAGTTTGACATTCTTCTGGTATGTTGGTATACAATCAAAGACAACTGTTATCATCCATCAATATAAAAAAGGTAATATGAGAGGACTACAATGCAAAGAAAGGACATAAAAAGTGGAAGCAAGGATAGACAACAAAAGAAGTGTCTAAAAGCATTGTTCAAACCTTATGGTACAAAGGAGGAAGGTCAAAGACTACTTGGAGGTAAAATTGCTTATAGTTAGGCACAATGTGTAACAAGAAAGGATTTTACACATTTCCTAACACAAAAGGAGTTTTAGAGAAAATATGAGTCTTTTGAATGGAGAGTCAAGACAATGATTAATGATATGGAAAAGGTCTAAGTAATTCAAAGTTTCTTTCACCTTGGTCTTCACAGCCACAGGCCTGGCTTGTATACCTATGGTTTGGAAAGTTGAAGAGCAGCCAAACATGAAGGATACCAAGTTACACCTGACTCACTGAATTTGACTGTGTCAGGAATCATTCTCACCACTTTTTTGTACAAATGAGCTCACTGCTAGGGAGTGCTCTTTGGCACATAGCCGTAATGTAGATCTCACTTAATATGTCAGGAAGCTACCATTTCACAGATGAAGAAAGTACTTACTTTTCTCCAAACTGAACTTTGTAGTGACAGCACAATGAAAGGACTGTCTTGCAAAACATAATCAATATTCAATAATGAGTTACCTAGAATAAAAATTAAATTTAAACTCCTGAACTCCTTGCTAAGACCTGCAATGGGCTGAGGTGATGACAGCAAAGAAAATGAATATCTGTAACCCAGAAGCATGATCAAATTTCAGTTGTAATAACTAATTGAAAAAAAGTCTAAATGAGGAAAGCCTGTAACTCTCTTTATGGGAGTTTTACAAACGGGCTATCTGTAGTTTTCAGTTGTAAATGGATTTCTAATTTCCAGTGAATCACATGATTCTGGTTATTGGGCATATGAATACAAATGAATGTCTACAGTGGTTAACGGAAAGATAAATATGAGGACATATGTGTGTGGAGGTCTGAAGAATAGTGGATGGTAAAAAGACTTGCAGCCTTGTCTTTCAGTTTGTACTCTGAACTGGGACTGCCAATGAAGTATACTTAGTCACTTCTGCTCCATATTCACCTTTCCCAAACAATATAAAGACAATGAACTCATTATCTGTTTTGCAAGGTATTTTGAGATACACTGATGAAAAGTGCCAGCATGCAATGTGTTATACTCTTTCTCAACAGCCAGAACAGCTTTTTGAGATCAACCTGGACAGGTTTCAAACAAGTCTTTTTATGATTTAACCTGATTGCAATGAAGCTGACAATGATTAAAAAGAAGAAGGATTATAAAGAATGAATGATTATAAAGAATTATAAGAAGAAGGAATTCCCCTATTACAATTGGCACAGAAGCTAAAATATACATTTGAATAAGAGATTGTGGCTGACTAAGATATATATATTGACCTCCCTCCTTCCCTCCCTCCCTCCTTCCTTCCTTCCCTCTCTCCCTCCCTCTCTTCCTTCCTTCCTTCCTTCCTTCCTTTTCTCCCTCCCTCGCTCCCTCCCCCCCTCTCTCCCTCTTTTTTTTTTTTTTTAATTATTTAAAAGAGATATTCTGGGGTTTGTGGTATAATAAGGCAGTAAGACATCATATATCTTTCTGCTAAATAGAAGGAACGTGCTGCAGGGCTCTACAAAACCATACCAGGTTCTATGTCCCTGCAGTGTTGCTGTCATTGTCAGAAAGAGCTGCTATAGAAATTTTATGTAGGAAGTTGTTTCTTGTGTCTTCTGGCTCATTTACCTGTCAATAAAATTCTGTCTTCCATATGCATTTTTTTAAAATTCCTTTGAAAAACCATTTTCTAGGCAAGGAAAATGCAATAAGTCTAATATTATGATATTTAGGTGATAAATATTTTACAGTACTCTATAGAATATTTTTATCTCACCTTTGTAAACAACTTTCAGGCATTCAGAAATTTTTCTGCATTGGAAATGGCAACAGCAAAACAGGATTTATTGAACAGAGAAGAGCACAGTACTTGGCATTCTTCAAGGATTCATTTTGCTGCAGATCTTATCAAAGTTCTCCTTAACATCCTGGTGGAAAAATTAGGAATGTGCTGATGACTGATAATGACACAAGCTTGGACTATTGTTTATATAGTAGGGAACTGAATCATCATAACAGTTGTAGAAATGAAAGGATTGTTTTATGGTGATCAAGATACGGCTAATACAATTTCTCTTTTAAATTAGAGACTGACGAAAAAACAGTAATTTTATTTGATTCAGGATGTCTGTGGGTGACTAAGATGACAAAAGAAAAGCGAAAGTGATCCCAAGACAGTTATTTCTGGGCAATAATAGTATCAGTTTGCTGAACCTTGTAAGCTCCTACGTAGGATGTTATAAGCCAGGTAAATTCTGGACAAAGAAAATGGCTAATAAGATAGGAAGGAACAAAGATCATTTCTAGCAGGAGATTAAAAGTGCTTCTCACATTTCACTTTAAAAAAGTTGCTCAAAAGTATGACTGCTCTTCATGAATACAGTGTAGCATAAACACCTGGAAAATAAAAGAATTATTTAAACTGGAAGGCAATACTACCATCACAACACCAGATATAAACTATTTGCAATTTTAGACTAAACTTCATATCAATATTTCAAATTATGTGAACAATGTGGCTTGAGTACTGCTTTCCAAAATTTAATGAAGTAGAAGAAATATAATCAGTTTCACTATAGTGCTGGATGAGATTCTGGAAAGTATTCTATGATTTACATTTTATATATGTATGATTTTATATATATGATTATGCAATATGCACTGTATATATGATGTGTATTATAATAAGGAACTAAACTGAAAGTGACTGCCATATATATATATTCCTAAGCTTTAATATTCTAGTTATTACAATTTAAACACACAGTAAAATCTTATTGTGCCTTTAATACCTGAACTTACTTAATGGTGTTGCAGTAAGCAAATGTAAGAAATTGTTGAGATATTTTATTTGTACACTTGACACAGGCTCATTTTGAATATGTTTTTTATTATGCTCTTACATGAATCAAAGGAAAGTAAAGGCGTAATATATCAAAAAAAACCTGCAAGGAATTTTTGACTGTGGAACAGAATTTGAAAATGGACTACATTTTAAATGTTATGGTTTCTTTCTGCTGAAATTCTTTTTTCTCTGTGTTCATTGGAGCTACTAGGGGGTATTGAAAGGTATTCTGCAAGATCAGTGAGTGGAGTAATTTTATGTGTCAAGGCAGGTGAAAACTGAAAAATGCCACTGATACAGCAGTTCCTGCAGCACTGTGTATGACCCTTTTTTAAGAATCTAATGATTGTTCTGAGTAAGTTTCTATTTTAGTTGAGTTTTAACCCTACAGTTAGTGAACTTGTAAAAGTTCAATTTGTAAAAAGACTTGAAGACTGCTAAAGCAGAGGATCATGATGACTATTTTCATGTGAGGCATTGAAAAATATGATTGCTAGCACATAATGGCTGTGCCTGTATTCACAACTGAGCTGTGACAAGACCTGTTGTCCAGCACTGAGATCAGCTGGTACAGAATAGTTGGTGTCTAAGCCACCATTACTAGTCTCTCAGAAAACACAGACATGCCCAAACTGCATATTAAAAATGGTCCCCAGACTATGCTAACCTTTCAACTACGTATAGGAATTGTTTGCAATCAAAAATAACTTGTTTTGGCCTCAAAATGGTCAGGGACTATTTTATAAATTTGGATAGTGGAAGGGATCACAATGTGGTGCCCGGGACTCTGTCTGAGCTTGGTGTAAAGTATTGGTACAGCCAGAGGGTTACAGTCCCATTTAAACTGAATATGGCTTTTTATGTCCTACATAAGTTATCAAGTGGTAGTTGATTTAAGTGACTCTTATGCTCCTGATTGCACTACAGCTAAATTTAAACCAACTCCTTAAGAAGTCTTTAAGAACTGCTTACCTTTGTCCTAATGCAGCCTCAAGGCTCATTCTCAGCTAAGACCATTCTATTTCATATTAATGACTGTAAATTTTTTATAGTAACTGGTTCACTGAAGCCTCACATATTCAGTCGCTAATTGTTACACCATGTTTACTGGAGTAATTGATTGGAAAATATGACTTGATTGCTGCTGCTGACTTACTGTGCTCTGCTATGCTGCAGTGCTTCAACCTGTAGCAAGTGTAGCTGATGACTTTGTCTTCTGATTTGGATAGTGGTACATTTTTCTTACGCTGAATTTAACTCTCATAAATACCAGTATAATTAAGCAGCTGCACGTATTTCACTTAGTATTTCCTACATCAATAACAATGAAACAAAGAATACTTACAGCATATATACTGCACTAGATTGCACCACTACTGATAGAACATAGCATGCAGTTCTATAAATTAACAAAGTGGTAAATACTGTAAAGTGACACCATATACTGTAAAGTGACACCATCTATATGATTCCTCTCTTGGTTTGTGTCAGAAAACTCCTACAGGGATGAACTTGAGTTGCACTCCTGTCACTGAATTCTTTGTTCATGCAAATAAATCTTTTCCCTTTCACCCTCTATCCTTCACTTACAGATGGATTATTTCCCCTTCCTCCCCACAGGTGTGTAATCCTGACCATCTGCTTCCATCCACTATGACTGTGATATCTTCTTTGACAGAATAAGCTCTACCGAGGGATTGTTAATAGCCTTACCTTCTGAGCAGCTAACTGATAGCAACATTTTTTACAGTTAGCAGTCATTACTGTAATTATGTGATTGTGCTCATATTTTATACTTGTTACACTGGGAAGCAGGGTGCTTTAAAGGCAAAACATAAAGAGACCTCATAAAAGTTTCATTATAAATACTTGTGTCCTGTGTAGTTTCTCAGCTACTGAGACTGTGAACAGTGCTGACTGTAATTCTTCCAACATATGGCTGCATGCAGAGAGGTATGGGACAGTATCACTGTGGTACTTCCAGGGCTACATTTTTGTTGCAGTAAGGAACTGTTCTTCCTTGATCTTCTTTCTTCAAGACAGGGAATACACTGTCACATCTAGCTGTGCTCTTACCCCTGGGGATGCAAAAGGGAAAAGAAGGGAAGTTACTTCCTAACACAAATGTTGCATCTTTGGTGCTTAAATTTTATTTATGAAGGTTCTCATACTTAGAGCTTGTATATGATAATAAGTGACTGTCTTTCCTGGGCTGAACATGTTCACAAATACTTCAGACAAGAATCCAAAACAGCACTTTCCCTTCCAGTCACTCCTTTACTCAGTCCCTCATAATAACTTAAGGAATTAGTCCCAGAGTATCTGAAAATCTGGCAATAGTTTTTCAAAAAGTAGGAGGAGTAGGGATGGTATTGACCTTTGCTTATCTAATAGTAAGTACTTATATTTCTGGGAAAAAAAGAAATCTCTTCTTCAGCTTTAGGGGGTGGTACAAAATCATATCCTTCAAGGAATGTCCCTTTTCTGTAATTAGTTCTACTGAGTGAATCAATTAAATATGAGCACAGTGGCTTCCAGCTCCTCATGCCTGTTGCTCATGCTGTGTGCGTTGGTGTAAACACACTGTGGCTGGGCTGCTGCTCCCGACCTCTTTTAGGGGGAAGAAGCCCTAATTCCTACATGACAGTTCTCAGGCACTTCCATGTTTTCTAACACATCAATAACCCCTGTGTCTTTGCTGCCACAGGGATCTCCATCCCCTGCTTCCACTGAGGTGGTAGACCAAAGGGCCTTGCTAGGATACCATCACTCACTTAGTGAGCCTGAACTTACTCCCTTCTGCCTTCAAATCTAGTTTAAAGCTCTTTCAATGACCCCTGCTGACTCCCATTTAAAGATCCTTTTCTCACTATGAGACAGGTGTACCCTGTCTGTCAACAGCAGCCGTGATGATCTGTAAAACAACCCATGATCAGAATCCCCAAAACTTTGCCCATAACACCAGACTTAAAGCTAGGAAGTCCAGGAAGCCTCTCCTGATTGCTCTTGGACTTCTTGCAACCTGATCTCTGTCTACCTGGAAAACCAAGAAGGGACAGTAACTTGAGGGCTTGTCACATGACAAGATGTGTTCTCTCACGTCTTTAACCTCGACCATAGGGAGGCAGCAGGCTTCCCTAACAGGTGGGTCTGGTCTGCATATGGGGCCTTCAGTCCCCTCAGACTGGGGTCTCCTATGACAACAACTCATCTTTTTTTCTTTGTGCAAGCAGTTTTAACACAATGTGTAGAGCAACTTAACAGCACTGACACGTCCATAATAGATAAACCATTGTCCTTGTCATTGTTCAGTTCCAGGTGCAGAGCCTCACACAGATATTACAAGGGCACCTTGGAAGAAAGATGGATAAGAGTAACAATAAACACAGTGAAAACACAGACTATATATATATATGTGTGTGTATATATATATATATATGTTATAACCAATAATTATTAAAAGGAGACTGAAAATGTTATCTTGAGTGTTTTTATAAAGAGATATACATCTCTCATATTGTAAGTCTAATTGCTTCTACTTCAAGCAGAATTTGAGTTATTTTTCTTTTCCTAGTACTTAAGCTCCTTAACTTAATTAAAGACCAATACAATTTCATTTCCATTGACTTTTTGTGTTCAAATCAAAAGTAGGGAAAGTTCTCAACCTAGATAATGATTTTGCTATTGATGCAATGCCTTTTATAAGGCTTCTGAGGCAGATGACTACAATTCAATATCTCTGTTATTCTACAGCAATACAACAGTAATTATTACTTCAATACAATCAGATTTATGCAATCCTCTTTGATATTCTGGGTGTCATAGAAATTTTATCTCTCTAGGTAAACCATTCTGAATTACTAGCATTTTTCTTTTTTAAAGAACATTATCTCCTATGGTTAAAAATATTTTTATTATGAAATGATAATATAAATAGGACTAGAATACACCTCAAAATACTTTGAAAACCTCCTGCTTATAATTTATATATTTTTGCAAGAAATGGCAATGTTCTCCTCATTAGGTCTCCAATTTCTGAGTATTTATGGCAACCTTCAGTTTCTAAAAATCATATGCTGGATAGGCATTTGATTAATAATGCAATAATACAAAACAGAATGCAAATAAAATTCAAGAAATAGAATAGCAGATGGTAAACTATTTATTTCCTTGGCAGAATGGCACTTTGTATTTGCAGGATGCCATAGTTCACATCTCTATAATCAATATATTTAACTATGTTTACAATGATTTTTGATACTGTAAATATAATTGCCTACTTTTAGCAAGCAGCAAGTACCTGAGTTGCATATGATTGTATTGGTTTACCTATATGTGATGTGTGTATGAATAATTAGAGTATTAAAAGTAATTTTTCTTAAGAGTTACTGATGTGGCATGAGCAGCATTTCTTGGAGTGATTAGAGATATTACGTACATCATTGTGAACTGAATCAGAATGTGTCTAGAACTGTCAATCCCCCACTTTTATGTAATTCACCAATTAAATAACATAAAAATTACATTACTCTTTTTCTTTCTCTTCCAAAGTGTATAAAACCCTGCTGTGTTCCAGTTCTGTAATTATGTATAGAGATGGAATTAATCTTATCCAGAAATTTCAGCTACTGTAATTACCAAGAGTGTACAATAGCCATATTTTAGGGTTTAACAGGTCTTCACAATATTGCCTCTAATACAGATTTTCAATTTTTTCTAAAACCAGATTGCAATCACCACATGTAAATAGCTGTTGTCAGAAATAGAAGCAAACCCCTTCATTTAGGGTGCAGAGGAAAGCATGGCTTTCTTTGTTTCAATTTGCTTTAAGGATTATCTGTGGGAAGGGCTCTTTTATCAGTGGTAAATGTAACATCGATAGTGGATTTAGAGAAGTATGTCATTTCACCTACATGTTGCATATACCCTTGGATAATCTAAATTGAATGTTTTTGCGTTAGGTATTTTCATGTCTGTTACAGAGAGGTACCTTTACAACAAGCTGTTCTGTCACATATCAGCATTTTTCATGGGCTCAAGGTTGCAAACAAATAAAAAGATTTTGGTTTGGGAGGGGCTTGTTTTTGGTGTTGGGTTTTTTTGTGTGCAGTTTTTTTTGTTTTGTTTGTTTGTTTTTGTTTTTAATCATATCTCTTGCTGATTATTAAGAATTTGGCCCCTCGGCAGAGATTCCAGGTGACCTGTGGCTAGGTAACTGAGGACTCTAGGTAGTACAAAGGCTACACTAATTACTAGAAATTTGTTTATGAAGGCTATGATAGTTTCTTAAAATTCTGTGTGGAATAAATTATGTTAACTGCTAGAAATCACAGATAACAACAAGCTGTGCTGATAACTAAAATTTTTAAGTAACAATGAACCTCTGATTATAACCACAACTCTGTAACTATTCCTCTTTCTACTAGGGATGTCTAAAAGAACCTGCCTGTCCCTGTAGTGTGGGGTAACAGTGCTCACAGGGTAGAGGAAGAGCCACTACTGGTACATAATTCCACTGGTTTATGCCAATAGTTGTTGCTGTTTTTCCTTCACCATCAATGCCCAAAGCTTCAGTTTCTGCTGTGTGTCTGTGAGTTTTCTGATTCCGTCAAAAAAATCTCTCCTGCAGCTTACTGCACAGTCTTTTTTACCTTCCCAAGAATTAGCTGGTTTATTTTGAAAATATGCATCCAAGTCACAGGAATCATTTCATTCCCAACATACTCTGCTCTCAGTTCTGTTGCCTTTGGTACATGGGAACTGTCACAGAGGATCAAGGTAAAGCTAAATATCAGCTGCATCTGAAAGAGGAAGAAACTTTTCAGTAGGTATTGAATTTTACATATTGCAAGAGAATCAGTTGGAAATCTGCGTAGGTATTCATACATTGTACAAAATTTGTTGTATAACTACCAAAACTCTGGATATTGTTATCCAGCCTTTTTTAAGACTCAATATTTTAAAATTTTGACCTCAAATTTATACATGGTAATGAATTCCACAGGTTGACATTGCAATACAGGGTATTTTCAGTAGATACTGTTTTCCATCACATGCTTTGTATTGCTTTGTGCTACCACGTAGTGAGATTTCTCATGTTCCTCACATATTTCCTCTCTTAAGTAACCTCTTTCCGATTCAGTTTTATTTCTTTTCAGCCTTTCATGCTTTACCAGCTGTGGGCTGGTTCCCTTCTTTCACTGAGTCTGCCCACATGTGTGAGGTAGGTTGTAAACCTTATGGTCTGGCACAGTGAATTTTATGACATGGATCTAGACTGATTTCTCAGGTTATAATTGCTGCATCAAAACCAACGTCAGTGCTGTATAAAACGTCTATACCTTTTTGTTCCAGAAAAAAAATTCAAATACACATATTTTAAAATGAACTAATTTGTTTTGAGCTGGAATAGAAGACAGAAAGGCCCTGGTCTCTCTGGAGAAGAGACAGACACTGTCCATATGTTGTGTCTAACCTCATTTAGACTAACTTCATCTAGTGCACTAGTCTTACCCTTATCCAAAGGATGACAGGGATTTGGAGACGCTGGCAGGGGTTGCTGTAACCAGACTTAAGTGCTCTAGAGTCATTGAGGTTGGAAAGGATCTCCAGGGCTCTTCTGATCCAACATTCTGCCCAAAGCAGGTCCAGTTGGAACAGATAGTCAGGGTGCATCCACTGAAGCTCTGAGCACCTCCACAGCCTTACAAAGCACTCTGCACCAGTATTTGGCCACTCTTAGAGTGATATTTTCCCTCCTCCATATATAGTTGAATATCCCATGTTTGTGCTTGTGATTGCTGCCTCTTTCACCTCCACTATGCATGTCTGGGAATAGTCTGGCTCTGGCTGCTCTACACCATTCCCTTAGGTACTTGCGGACAGCAGCAAGACCTTTTTGAGCCTTTTCTCCTGGTTGAAGAAACCCAACTCTCAGCCTTTCCTCCTACATCCTGTGCTTCAGTCCCTGCACTTCAGGCATTTCCCTGTGCTTCAGGTCTGTTTTGCCCTGGTACTGGGGAGCCCTGAGGTGGACCCAGCACTCTAGGTGCCACACCAGAGCTGAGTAGAGGGAAGAATCACCTCCCTCAGCCTGCTGGATATGCTCTTTCTAGCACAGCTCAGTAGGCTGTTCATCTTTGCTGCAAGTGTACATTGCTGGCTTGTGTTGAGCTTGTCCACAACACCCCAAGGGTCTTTTTCTGCCTTGCTGCTCTTTAGTCAGTTGGTCTAAGGCCTGTACTTTGGCATAGAGTTATGATATCCCAGGTGGAAGACTTTGCATTTGTCTTTCTTGAGCTTCATGAAGTTGCCATGAGCACACAGACCATGAAGTTCGCCCTGAGGAGCAGCCCTGGCCTTCAGTTTACTGACAGCTTCACCAAATTCAGCTGTGACTGTGAACGTGCTGTAAGTAGAAATATTACAGTTAATTACAGTTACGTTAAGAGGAATAAGATAGGGATAGACTCAGGATCAGACCTAGGCTAAGTTCACAGTGTAGGCATGACCACTTCTAAATCTATCTTCATCAGGCTATTGTGGAAAATTTCCTCAGCCCTCAACTGTATCATTTTCTTGCTTACTCAGTTGAAGGCTAAAGTTTACACTCCTGCAGTCAAATTAATCTCCACCAACTTTTTCTGTTCAGCTTGACTTTGACACAGTTCATTTAATTGAAATGGTCCTTTTCTAAATTTTACACTGACCTTCTAACTAAGCTTGCTGTTTCTTCTTTATTGTAATTATCCTTTCAGCCACCTTTTATACAACTCTCTCTGAGGTTAGTACTCAATGTTCTTGCCAATGGTTTCTTTGGAAGCGTGGCTATGGAAAGATGTAAGGGATGTGAGCAGTAATTGTAATGGAGGAAAAAGAAGCATAAAACTTCAAAACATCCAGTATTTTTGTGTGTCTCTGCTTGTGCCAGAACAGCTAGCTCAAACTAACATATGTATGATGGAAATGAACTAATTCTGGAAATTCAAGTCATTCAGAAATCTGGTGAGTATATTGCAGTGTGTCATAGTAGATCAGGCAAAAAATTTCATCCTGCCTAGAGATTCAGCAAGTTTTCTTGTCTATTCTGAACCCTCAGAATGCAGGTGTCATGCATTAAATTCTCATTTGGGTTTTAATGCTGTTATAGGCTTCCTTTTAAATTGCTTATGAAGGATACTCATTGCGATTGAATCACTAAAGTGGACTTTTTATTAACAATTGTGTCAGGTCACTGGTTTTACATCAGAAGCTCTTTTTCTGCAACATCAATGCTACATCTTTCATAATGATAAAGTATTTAGAAGAGTCAGATTTTGTATCCAGGATGATTGCTAAGCCCATGCAGAAATGGATGGCAGTTTCCTGTTTTTCTTCATTGTACTACAAAAAAAACCTGCAGTAACCTTTGTGTATTCAGATTTTTCAAAGTATTTTTATATAGATTTACATACCTATGCTGTGCAGTTTGGATGAAAAAGGGGGAAAAACCCAAAAGGAAAAAGCTTTATTAATACTTTATTATCTGGTCTCACTAGAAAATAGAGGCAAAACCCTCTGATTCATGAGAGTTAAGATACTGTGTGTCAGAGGCAGACAAAAAACCCCACCCTCTTTAGCTTCTACTACAAGAGCTCTTCTCTGAGCCTGGTAAGGCAAAAAGATCACATGTCTTATAACAGAAATTCAATAAAGGAGTCAAGTGCACCTCTGTTCATGTAATCCCCAAATGCTTCTAGATGGATAATCTGTTGTTATTCCCTGCTGCTGGTAGAGAATTCCTTGTCATAGTAGCCTATGATGGCATTCATCTCACCCACTACCTAGACATGTTCATCTGAGCTTGTTGCTATAAGGTCTGTTTATAGTCAGCAGGAAGAAATATGCTTTAAACTCCATTTCAACTGATGTATTTTAGGTGACATATAATCAATCATGTTTTGGAAGAACTTATTTGTAAAGGAAGCATCAGGCAACTACTGCAGATGTAGCTAAGGTAGATATTGCATTAGATGAGTCCCATCTTTAACTGCTTTTATGCGATGCTTAATTGTTGTTGCATATATCTAGAACATTAAGTAGACCTGCTTTGAGTGGATTTTGGCTGTGGAAACCTCAATTTCATGCAACTTCAACTGCCTCTACATGTGAAAACTGTCTTTATATTTAAATGTGAAATGTCTTACATGACTGGCACCTGAAAATTTCCTTTTGAGCAATAATCAGAGGCATAGATTCAAACTACCCAGGACATGGTGTTACTTAAAATTATATGAGGTGAGTAATTGACACCCAGTTCAAAACCTCTCAGTCATCAAATTGCTCATTTTAAGCAAAGTCTCTTTTACTTCATCTTTCAGGTTTTTTTTTTGGTTTTGTTTTGGGTTTTTTTTTTTGTTTGGGTTTTTTTTTAGTAGAGTTGTTAGAGTTCATGAAATATAAAGATCTCATAAATTGCAGCATTTCAAAAGTGAAGCTGCCTATCTTTTACCATAAATGTTTTGGGGCTTTTTTTCCTACTCTGAGGCTTTGCAGAAGAGACGTTATTGCCATGGAACTAAGAACCCTGTTGCAAGAAGGAAAACTTTTAGGCACAAGACAGAGAGGAATTTTCCGCCTCGTTGAAATTCTGAACAAATATAAGTACAAAACTGTCGTAGTTGTCTACTCAGTCTGGTGAAAACCCACTAATATATGCTGTAGGAGATGCGTATACCTTGTTTTAAAGATCCATAAAAGAGCAGAAAGGGCCTTTTTTTTTAATATAGAATATCTTAGTGAACAATCAAAGTATTGATTACACACTAGTATATTTGCAAGGTGGTCTCTACTGTGGACCACTGAATCAGTGAACACAATTTCAATTCAATGGATAAAATATATTTCCATGTTCCTGAGGTATTTCACTTTTCCTTTTCTTTACAAAACAATTAGGAGAATTTTGGATTTCACACTTAATTTTCTTCCTGGTTTTACAATATTTTTCTGCCTTTGAAAAATCCACATAACTAAGGTAATTAAGAAAAAACAATGCTTTTGATTAAATATTATTATTAATCACCAAGTGAAAGTCCTTTTTGTTTGCTATCCATTAGTACTAGCACATGTTGTGCTCTGAGTCTTTCAAAGTCATTTGTCTCTGGCTTTGTTACTTAAGGAGAAAGCAATTTAGAACAGTTTGTGCTTGGGAGAGTAGAAGTGAAAGAAGTCAGATACTAATGAGTCTTCCTTTTCAGACTGTGAGGTTATCTGGGAAATAGCCCGAGCTAACTAGAGATGTGAAGCACAACAAAAGAGGCAAAGTGGAAGTGTCCATGGGTCAGAGAACTAAGCTACCCTATGTACCCTGCCTATTACACAGGGTAAAGATGCTGTTTCTGTTACTCAGCTTGCATATAGCTGTTCTAGAAAGAAAACAAAAGTGAAATGCTGTCATTAGCAGCTTTGTTCAAGCCTGCATCCATATATTAAACTGAGAACCTAGCATGAGTTGAGGGAGTCAACAATGGACCAAAGCAAGCCATCAGGGTTTGTGGAGCCTGATAGCTCAGTTTCATAATTTCTAGAGGAGCCTTCTCCTTAATCTAGTTAAACTAGTTAAAAATGTGTTGACCTTCACGGCTATTTCTTGAGTTTATAACTGATTATAAGGTGAATAAGGCACCCAAAAGAGGTCAGAGAAATTCTGCTTCCAAACAGACTGCAAAACTGGCCCTGAGGACTGGATTCACGCCCTGTCTTAGGCACAGCCACTCTCAGTTTGCAATGCAGCCAACAGGGAGAGATGCATCCCCAGGTCCTGATACAGGTCTTTGTTGGACCCTCTTGAAAACCAGCTATTTTCTATTCCAGTGTTTTCTATTTTTTTAGTATAAAGGGAGACCAGAGTTACTGGCTTTCTAGTTGATATTAGTTGGGATGAATCCTGGCCCAAAAAATTTATTTGGCTTACTATGTAAATGTGTATTTTATATTTCACTGAATTTTGAGCTATAAAAGTAATTTTTCTTAATAATATGAGGTGTAGTGTAATGAATGAAGCATAATCCTGAAGAATTGCTAAGAATATGGTCATTCGTTTTCTGCTAACAGCCTGTGGGTCTTGATAATGGCTGCAGGATTTCCTTATTTCTGTTCAGTAGGAAAATGCTGGCAGGCACGACTGCTCATGCCAGTAAAGACAGACAGCCATAATTTAAAAAAGCCTTAAGAAACATCTGACACATATACATGTGTATGTGTCTTTAAGTCTATAAATAATCATGACACCAGTAGTATTTCCACATTCATTCCTTAAGGATCGTAGTTGCTGACTGCAGATGCAGAATTCTTGTCTCTATTCTGTATAAAATTAATTCGTGTTTTATATATATCTATTTTATCTTCTCAGGGTAAATATTGCATCATACTGCTACAAAAATGCTTAGTACTGCATACTTCAGTTAGAGACATATGGAAAAAACAATATGGATAAATACACAGATAATTGTTTCTTTGGCATTTGTTTCCAAATGGGTATGAGCAGGGTTTCTGGCATAATCTTTGCTGTACCACTATATATATTTTTTCTTTTAATTAATTTTTTCTGGAGTCCTGTCTTGTTTTGATTATTGTGTTCTGGAAGCTACATAACTCTTTGGGCATGAATAACAGTGGCATGAGGTTTTCACAGATGTCTCATAATGTCAGACTAAATCTTCCTATACAAATAATTATACCACTTTTGTACTGTTTTTCACCTGTATCGACTCCTCTGTAAATCTTTGTGCCCTTTTCTGTTCTGGCACTGTCTTGACATATTTTCTCTCTCTCTTAAAATGCTTATATGCAGTCAGGTGCTACTCCTCACAACTATAACTGATGGCAGGTTCAAATACTAGGAGTCACATGCGTCTTACAGCTCTTTCCTTGCTATTTGACCCTGTTGTCCTTAGGAGAGGGGCATGCTCAGCACTGCTGCACTGAAGGTGACTGTTCTGTCTGGTATATTTCAGATGGAAAAGAGAGCCTAAAATACATTTCCAAATTTCATAATGTCAAAAACCCAAGTCATTTAGAGTTGATGAAAATATTTCATTTTGACAGAAGTGCTCTGATTTTTGACAATTTCAAATGTTGTGTTACAGTATTACGTACAAAATATAACAAATTTAAAAATCATTTTATAAGAAAATGACAAAATATTTTGGCAGTTTCCAAACATTTTCCCCTTTACTCTCCACAACAAAATTGCAACATGATGTACAGGATTTCCTTATTCAATGCAATTATATTTCTCAGTGAAAAAATATTCCAGCTAAACTTTTTTCCAGCTAACTCTAGCACAAACTGAAGAGAAATCTGTGAAAGCCAGGCTTTATCAGGAAAAAAATATGAAAAATTAATTCATTATATAACTTGCAAATAAGCAAGAGCTGCTGCCAAAGACATCTGAAATCACTTCATACTCAAGATCTGCATCAGAAGTTCAGGAAGAAAAAGTTCCCTTGCTGCTCACGCAGAAACTCAACACAAAACTGCTATAGAAGACATCTCTTCATGTCCATATTAAACATTTTGGAGAGCATTTGGAGTAAATGTACTTTATACAAGGTTATTCACTGGACATATTTAAGCAGGGATTTGGCATAATGAAGGTCTGGGGACATTTGAAATTTTATAGAATAGTCTTGAACCAGATGTGGAAATTGCATGAGAAGTTTGTTTGCATGCCCTGCAATGCATGGCTTCTGGTCGGCAGGGAGTGAATTGGCCCAGCAGATGCCAATGCACTTAGATATCAAAGTAGAGGAACGAGTCTAGTGAATTTCTGGCATACTGTATAGCAGCTGTCCTAGTATATGGCATCTGTACTGTTACGTGAAGCTTTCAGTTCCATGTTTACTACCTCACCTAGCCATGCTGAAGAACAGGCAGAGACTATGCAGAACTGGAGATCAGGTAGCCACAAATGAAGTCTAATTTCATTGCAAAGGTGTTGTGGTGAAAAGGAACTGTACAAAGACAAGGAGGTGTTCTGGGAGTGCATCTATAGCTATGGTTTGCCTGTTTCCAGAGCTAAGTGTGTGAAATATAAAGCCATTCCTCTCTTAAATCCGTCACTGTAGATGAGAACTGGGAAGATGGAGTGCCACGACGCAGGAGCCCCGAACAGGAGGTTTGCAACCCCTAATTTTTCAGTGTTATGCCATGAATATTAGTCACACCAGTGTTGCTTCTAGTGAAATTCCAATTTCTCTCTGAAGTGGCTTTGAAATGGTCACACTGCTGTTCATTTGTTCACATATTCTGGGGTTTTTTAATTTCTCAGAAGGGGAGGTGCTGTATGGTGTTCCATCCAGGAGATGGAATGCAGAAAATCAGGACCTGAGTGTGGCCTTTCACATTGCCAGGAAGTGCCTAACTTCCCTTGGGGTTCTTTACTTGGTCGAGAGCTAGGAGTGGCCCAGGTCACTGCTCCTTTCCCCGTAAGGCTGCACCTTCAGTTTGTCTGTGATGGGTTGCACCTGCTGCCTAACTAACTGTATTCACGGGTTTTTCAATTCAATGTGTTAGAAGATCATTGAAAAATACTTAATCTTTTCAAAAAGTCTTATTTTTCAGCTGTTCTGAGGGACTGAGGGACTTTTGGGAGCTAGTATGCTTCATGCAGTCTGGAGTACTCTATGCTCAATGTAAACCCATACCAGCTAGTCATTTGGTCCTAGTCTGTCCTCATTTTCAGGAAGGTGAGATTCAAATGGCCATCCAACAAACATCTACTTTAGTGTGTGCTGAACACTTTTCAGGCTCTTTCAGGCTCCATTGACTGCACTGAGTAAAAATCAATTCAGACTAATAGGTGCTGAGACAGCTAGTGCACATATAGGAAACCAATTCCAGATGCCCTCATTCCAAACTGGATCTCACCCGGGTTTTTTAATAGCACGTCTTCACATCTTTCAACTTCCCTGCTAATGCTCTGGTTTTTTATGTTTGTTCGAACAGATCAGTCACTACCATATTGGTACCCTGTGGTCTAAACAGGGACAAAATGGCAACAGCTCTTGACACTTTTTGGGTTTGATCTATCTATAACTATTCTAACTTGGTACTGCTTTAAATATTTTTATCTCACCTAAACAAAAAAAAAAACAGTTTTTGCACTAGCAGACTGCTGATAGTGATCAGGTGGACAGAGTAGCAGATGATATTTACAGAAAACGGAACTTCTCTCCATATGCTTTATATTTGTATAATAATTCTCTATCTCCTTGAGTGTGAGAGGAGATAACAGATAGAACCAAAAGGCCAGTATTTTTGACATGAATTGGCTTGAATTTGAGTCAAGGAAAAGGGAGAGATGAAGACTGAGTGAAATTGTCTGTCAAATTCTTCATTAAAATAATGGGTGTAAGATGTTTATGTATGTGTCTTAGGATTTGAAGAGTTAGGTTTGGAAAGAGAATAATGGACAGAGGTTGGTAACTTGAGGACCCCTTCTTTGGCAGCAATTAACATCAAAATAAATGGTATAATCTCTTAAAACATACTGACAATGTTTCATAATGATGGCACTTCCAAGGAAAGTGCCAAGGAAACCAAGGAAATGAATACGCATCTCACTATATGTTCATTTATGGCCATATTACTCCTGTATCTGTGATCCAACATGTTCTAGTACACAAGGGGTTTCTTACATGAAGAGCTTCCTATGACGTAGTTATCTGGGGCAAAATTATGTGATATAAGGATGCACAGAAGACATTTCTAGGTGAAAAAGTGGTATATTCTTAATATATTTGTGGAAAATAATAATTGTTATGAGGAAATAATTGCAGTACAAATTTGGCACAACTATTATGGAGTTCACAGGCAAATAAGAGACATAGATATTTATGGAGATATTTCATACGCAATTTTTTGAATTTATTAAATCAGGTATATCTGAAAGATCTTGACATTCACAGAACCACAGAATGGATGCAGTAGGAAGACATATGTGAGGATCATGTAGTCCAGCCCTCCTCTTCAAAACTTAGTGAATGAGGGTAGGTAGTGCAAGGCCATGTTCATCTCTCCAAACAACCTGTTCCAGTGTTTGACTACCTGCACACTAAAACAAAACGTAAGCAAAACAAAACCCAAAAGAATCCCCCCTGTTCTTCTTATATTTAAATAGAATTTTCTGCATTCTGTAGCCATTGTCTCTTGTCCTTCTCATTAGCTCCATCTTCTTACTGTTTTCCACCAGTTATTTATATGCATTGATAAGATCCTCGTGAGCTTTCTCTTCTGCAGGCTGAACAGTGACAGCTCCCTCAGCCTCTCCTCATATGTTATGTATTCTTGTACCTTAATTATCCCCATGGCTTCTTATGGACTCAGTCCAGTATATCCATGTCTCTCTTGCACTGGAGAACTCAGAATGGGATCCAGCATTCCAGATGTGTCTCACCAGTGATAAACAGAGGGGAAGGATCACCTCCTTGAGCTGCTGGCAATGTTTTCCATCAATCATCCAAGAATGCAGTAGGCCTTCTTTGATAAAAGTGCATATTGGTGGCTCATGGTCACTTTTGTCTACCAGGACCATTAGGATATTTTCTGTCAGTCTCCTTTCCAGATAATTGGCTCCATTGTGTACTACTGCATGGGTTTCTTCCTCCCTGGGTGCAGGATTTTGCACTTCACAAGTTGAACTAGCTCAACAAAGGATCGACACTTCAACTTACCTCTCTAGACCCTTGAGGTCCCTCTGAATAGCAGCACAATCCTCTGATGTGTCAGCCACTTCTTCTAGTCTTGTTTCATCTCTGTATTTGACGAGGTTGAGCTCATTCTCGTCCTCTAGGTCATTCATGAAGCTTTTGAATAGTATTGGCTCTAGTATTGACCCCTTACCACTACTGCCTGACTTTTGGATAGCCCTTGTGCTGCTGATCACAGCTCTTTAATAAACCTTGCATTTCAGACCATTTTCAATTTGTCTTACCTGCAGAAGCCCCGCTCTCCAGATTTCACTCTAGAGGGGCTTTGGCTTTCCTACTTGGACGTTGTGCTGGTTTAGAGTAAACCGGCAGGAGAAATGGACCCACCACAAGAGAGGTTTTAAGTCGGAGTTACAATTTAATGAAAGATATTACCATAAATACACTGACACAAGAGAAAACTGCTTTCAACTTACCAAAACCCCAACAGTATAACCCAGTGTCCCAGGGCACAAGCCCAGAGGGGTTTGTTAGCCCTGGTGCTGAGACTCACGTGGTTCCCCCGAGTCCTAAGCAAAAAAAAGAAGTGAAGAACCTGTTGGTGCAGCTGATGGCTGTGGTCTGGTCAGGAGTGATGGCCGTAGTCCGGTCGAGAGTGGTGGTTTCCTTCTGTCGAGGTCCTGCTGCTCCTCTGGATCCCACAAAGAGATGTTCAAGTTCTTCTGAGCCCTGTTTATGTACCCTTAGGGAGCACTCAGTCCCTCCCCCAGGGCGGGGACTCACAAAATGGGTGATTAACTCTGTGAGTCATGGGATATTGTTGAACCGGTGATGGCCCATTAGCACCCACACTCCCTCAGGCTGGGTGTGGAGGTGCTAACGACTTCCTGGGTAATTGCTGCGAATGGTCCATTATTCTTGGGGAATGAATAGAGGGTGTAGAATACACATCCTTGATCACCCCCCACACAGTGATAACCGGTGTCTTCTGCTGAACTAGGACAGACGTACAGAGGGTGTCTCTGTACTTGTCCAAAGTCACCTCTCCCCACTTTCACCTCTACTGTCAGGAGCTCTTTGTTCTTCCCTGTAAGTCTCCTACTACCTTTTCTTGATTTCCTGCTCATCAGGATGGGCTACTCTTGAACTTGGAGGAGATGTTCCTTAAAAATCAACGAGTCTTGCGGGACCTCTTTTGTCTCTGGAATCTTAATTCATGGGATTCTTCCAAAAATGTCCCTGAATAGACCAGAAGAATTGCCATACATAGAAGATATGAGCCTGAGACAGATACAAAATGCCTATTGTACTATTCAGACATTAGCAGACTATGTAAGATTTCTTTAAAAGCTAGTAATTTGAAAAGGAAGTGATTATGAATACAAAAACACTCAAAAGACAATATGATAGTTAAGATTATCAGAAAAATCTTAATACTGGCTCTTATTTTCTAAAAAATATTTATACATCACCTCAAATTAGTTAGTTCTATGTCCTAAGTATTCTAAAATTGTGCAGCTTGTCACTGTAATGTAAACTGTATGGAATTCATCAGTGTGAAATGTAGAGAATAAGTTCCCTATGAACTATCCCACAGATCCTTTAAGAGGCTGTGCAAAAAAAAATGAGTCAAATTATATTGAAGATGTTAAAATGATGCAGACAAATTAAGAAAGGCACAGAAAAAGCAACAAAGCTGTTCCATGGGCTTGGAAACACTTCCATAGAAGAAAAGTCTCAGCAAGGATGGAGTCCTTGGCTTGGAAGAGAATGACAAAAGATACAACAGCAGACAATAAAATCATAAAAAAAATGGAACTACTGCCTCTGGAAGGCTGATTTTCTTTTTTCAATTGAAAAGTTAGGCAGTGCTCACTGAGATTGCTAAGGTAAAGGAAGCAGATTGCAAGCAATGCATAATTACACTGTGGAACAGACTGTTAATGTTTAGGGTCACTGGGTATTAGGGACCTTAAAAGGAAAAATGAGAGGGAATAGGTCTATTGATTAGTCTCCAGGCATAGTGGTTTGCCTCAGGAAGACCATGGACTTCCTCATGCCAGGCCACTTAATATTTGTCCCAATTCTTACAGCTTTACTAACAAACTTCTGCTATTGGCCACAGTGAGAGGTAGAAAACTGGGTTGCTGTGGTCTTTGATCCACCATCACATACCTTAGTTTCTTACAACTTTTACCCAGAGACATGTACTTTTAAATTCAGTTTAAGCTGAAAAATGCTGTTTAGGCTGTGAAAGAGCAAGATTTCCTGTTCTATTGTATTGAGTCTGTCTGGGACAGAGCTAATTTTCCCCATAGCAGCTCTCATAGTGCTGTGCTTTGTATTTGTAGCTAGAAGGGTGTTAATAACACACCAGTGTCTTGGCCATTGCTGAGCAGTGCTAGTGGAGCATCAGAGTTGCATTTCCAACCTTCTCCACAAAGGCCAGGGGGCTGGGAGTGGGGAAGAGGTTTAGAGCGGTACATAACTGGGACAGAAGACCCAAATTGTCTAAAGGTATCACATACTGTATGATCTTGTCCTGAGCAATAAAAACTAAGACAAAGGAGAAAGAGGGGAACATTCATTAAGGCTTTTGCCTTCCAAAGTAACTGTTGTGCATACTGGGGCTCTACTTCCCAGGTGTCACTGGTGGGAGTGGCAAGCTTAGACAAAATTTATTAAAGAAGACTTGCTGCTGAGTCACAAGGTGCAGAAAGGACTCCTTTGTTTTCTAAACCCCTTCTCAGAGTGGATTTCAGGTATGGTTGAATCCAATCTTAGCCTCAGATTATGTCAACAGTTCAAATTTAAGGAAATAACAGAGATGTGATAGAACCAATTTGTCCCACAGGTTTTAATGATTGGCAAAATGAGAATATTTATATAAAATGAATCATTTATTATTATCAATGATCAGACAAAATATCTTAATCAGAATTATTTACTACACAATATTAAAAAGCTAAAAATCTACTAGTAAAGTATAATATAGCATAAAGTAATATAGTATAAGATAGGATAGTGCACTATATTGAAGCAAGTATTAAAGCAATTACATTAAAGCTAGCAAAAAGGAAGTAATTATTATGTAGAGATTTGATGTATCTCACCTAGACCAACGCTCATGGGGAGATCTCTTTCTTTCAGCCTTGAGGAGTATTCTTGAATGGTGTCCCCAGCCAAGGGAGGAATCTCCACACATACACCCAAGAAGGGTTATGTCAAAAGAATCTGACTGCATGAAAGGGGACTGGACTTTTATAGGATGAAGTGATTGACTGGTAGTCAAAGATCTGTAGGTTACCAGACCAGCTTATCTGTCAAATCCTGTTTCAAAAGCATGATCTGTATTCAAAGTCAGGTGAACCAGGAGGGTTTTAGCATATTTTAACACCAAGTCAACATCTTGGCACCAGCAGTTGAGCTTGCCTGATAGCCAGCACAGTGGCTTGCATAGTATGAATTCTCCGATTGGATTTTAGATCTTATCAGGGCGGGCCTATCCTGCCATGGTAGGAAGTGACTGGACTTCACCTGCCGGTGAGAAGTAGAGAATAAAGCTTTTTTTTTTTCTTTGCTTCCATGTACAGCCTTTGTTTTTCTTCATTAAACTGCCTTTACCTTGAAGAACAGATTTTTAATCTTATGTTCTCCCCTTCAGCTGCTGAGGAGAGGAAGTGAGAGAGCAGCTTGGTAGGGACCTGTCTGGCAGCTATGAGCCCGGCTGTGGGGATCTTGAAGAATTCAAGATAATGACAGTAATTGCAAGATGTAACATGAAAAAATGTGGACTGGACATTGCCCAACTGTGGAATTGTGGAGAATATTTTTGCAATTGTGATGGAGAGATGAGGGATGGAGTGTGTGTAAATTGTCTTTAAAAAGTCTTCACAGAAGACTAAGCGTCAAGGTAGGCATTGGAGAACAGAATCTTAAAGATAGAGTCAGCTTTTGTATTGATTCAACAGGTGGCAGGTTTATTGACCAAAAAAGACGCTCCTTTAGACTTGTTTTCATTCAGTAGTTAAGACATTAGGGAGAATTTAATTTTCTAGGAAAAGAAAATAACTTAAATTTGCTTCAGTCTCAGTAAAATGCTTGATTCAACTGCTGTAAGAAAAATCATCAGGTTTTCCTAAATATTGAAGCTGGAGGTTAGCAGAATAACTGAAGACTCAAGTTTTCACACAGAATACCAGATGAGTTCATACTCGTTACTAATGTCACAAACTTAAGAAGTGTTGTCACTTAAAGAAGAACTGGCCTAGCATTCAGGAGGAAATGGGTGACCTTGAGAAGTGAGGGAATTGAAGCAATAGAGCACTCAGTAGAGAAAAACAAGATTTTATGTAAAAACGCCTTAATACCTGAAGATGAAACTTGATTTGTTTATATAGGTAGCTATTCAGTATGTTGCCTGCAATAGCTTGCAACAAATCTGAGACCTGTTCTGGTGCTCCTGAACAGGCCTTTCCCTGCTTACAGGCTTTGTTCAAACAACACAGTCCCAAGCATGGATAGGTAAAGCTCTTAGCACTGGAGAGACTCATGTTGTGTTTTAGAGAGACAGTCACTTCTACAGGACCATGTGAAAGCTCTCTGAGTTCCCATTCAAGGTGGCAGCCACAGAAGAACAGGTAATACCAACCACACTTGACTGAGAAAAGGACAAATGTTTAGCTGAATATTTAGGTTTTGGACTATTTGCTGTTGTGTGTTTGTTGAAAGTCCAGCTTCCACAGAGAGGTGAGATGAAAAGAGATGGTTTGTTGCTACCAACTCTACTTGTCTTCTTTTATACATGGTGCTTGCCAGCACGTGGCGGCTGCACAGCGAACATCCCGCAGAGGGTCAGAGACTTTTGTGGCTTTCCAGATTTTGGCTTTGGTAATGTATTACTTGTTTTGAAAAAGCATTTCTGGGCAGTAAGCATATGCAGCTTTGGGTCCAGCTGGCATGATTCTGTAGCATCAGCACAGCCAGCGCTGCTTGTAGTCTCAACACTGCAGTTCCTGATTTCAGTCTTGTATTTTGTACTGAGCTTCTGTGGACCAAGTCAGACAACACATCTCACTGTGTCCTGACATGCCTCTGCTGCTGTATTTCATGTAGAGCTGCCTCTGCTTTCAGTTCTGCCCCTTCAAACATCTGGGTTCATAAGGTATAAAGCAAATTTTTTCCTTTAAACTTTCTTCTTTAGATCAAGTATCAATCAGTATCCTGACCATGCTATAGAGGACTGGAAGTTCCTTTTAATGTTCAGTTATCAGACCAAAGATGAAACTCGTCATTTTTTTCCTGTAAAACAGGACAGTCTTTACATAAGACAGTGGCAGGGAACACTTGTCCAGACATAGCCTAATTTCCTTTCTCCTTGAGAAATATTTGAGCGTGAACAAAAAAATTGTCTTAGTTTCTACTTTGCTATTGATTCCTTTTATCTGGAGTCTGCTTGAGATTACAAACTCCAAATGAACACACTACTGAATCAGTATGCTCTTCACCTCTGTTTTTGTTTTTTTTTTCCCCTATAGTTAATTTTTCACTTGGCATATCAAAGGTGAACATTTAAGCTGGGCTGAGATTATTAATTATGCAAAGATGGTAAATATCTTCATACACATGCCTGGTTACTTTGCTGTGAAATTTTAAAAAACAAAAATGTGCATTTTCTTTTAACCCTAGTATCATGTGTACTCACCTTATCTAACAGTGCAGATGTAGCTTCATCTGAACACTGCAATACATGTGTTGAAGAACCCTCCTGCTCCTGGTCCTTCTGGAGCATAGTCTCAATCTGCTCACTTGGGCTGCCTGCCCAAGAAAGCCCTTGGCAGCACCTCCACACAATATCTGTGTTCTTTGTCCAGAATATCACTCTGTCCATTGCAGTGTTTGCCTCTTCACATATAAGATCAGTTTCTTCTGCTGTCTTCTTCCTACACATGTGCAGGTAGGACCCATCCCTGCTCCTTTTATAGCAAGGAGGGAATTTATTACTTTGCATGCATTATTCAACAGAAGTAGATATTGTTTTATTCCACTGCAAAAGTCATTCATGAACAGAGATTAAATATGATCTTAATCTTTAATCAAGCAGAGCTCAAAATCACAGCAGTAGATTTCTTATTATCCCTTTCAGAAAGCACAGGCCCAGGACTGAATTATGGATCATGTTTCCTAGGCTGAAATGGTATTTGTGAGGGTGAGGTGCTGAGGGTTAGCACGGTTTGATGATGCAGCAGAGTGACCAGGTTGTAGGGATGATGTAACACCTCAGAATAATAGAAAGAAATGAGGGCTCTGACTTTCAATGCAAAGCAGCCAGTGAAATGTCTTAAGCACACTGTGGTGTTAACTCACTTTTGTTTTAATCTCTGTATAATTTAGTTCTGTGGAAAGAGACATCAGGCTCTTTGAGGATATTAAACCTTTCAAGGACAGGCTGGAGTCAACAAATTAGTACGGTTACAGACAAGAGAATCCTTTGCCCCTCCTCCTCTCAGTTTGGGATTCTGAAGCTAAATGAAAAGACATAAAGGATTAGGGGGGCATACTGCTGTGGGAGGGGGAGAATCTCTTTGCCATGCTTCAGGAGTCAAACTGATTTGGATCATAAATTTCTGAATTTAATCAGAGTAGGATTTTCTGAACTTGTTCTCTGCACAGATCTTTTTCTTATGTTTGCTACTTTAAACACAATATTATTAGTGAGAAAACAGTTTAGTTTTTTATCTCTGGGTTTCTTCATATGCTTCTATTGGTCTTGGTGCACCATCTTTGGCTCCCACTTGCGTATTGCGCACAGAAAAACGTCACACTGACCTTCAGTACCTGTTGACTGGAGACTGTGCTGTAAGAGCAGTTCAGATGCCACTTTGCCTTGTTTATCAAGCCCTTAACTCACAGAAGCTGATATCGTGTCAGTTCACAGAATCACAGAATATGCTGAGTTGAAAGTGAACCATAAGGATCATCAAGGTCGACTCCTGGCCCTGCACTGGAGAGCCCCAAGCCTGAGAATATGATACAAATGCTTCTTGAGCTCTGTCAGGCTTGGTGCTGTGACCACTTCCCTGGGGAGCCTGTTCCAGTGCCCAACCACCCTCTGGGTGAAAAACCTTTTTCTAATATCCAACCTAAACCTCTCTTGACACAACTTCAGGCCATTCCCTCGGGTCCTGTCACTGGTCACCACAGAGAATGGATCAGTGTTTGGCCCTCCTCTTCCCCTCATGAGAAATTTGTAGACTGTGATGAAGTCTCCCCTCAGTCTCTTCTCCAGGCTGAGCAGACCAAGTGACCTCAGTTGCTCCTCATATGTCTTTGCCTCCCAACCCTTCACCATCTTCGTTTCCACCTTTGTCTATCATTTGTGGTGAAGACAGAGGCAAAGAAAGCCTTAAACACCTCTGTCTTGTCTCTGTCCCTCTTTGTGAGGTGACCATTCTCATCCTGTAATGGGCCAATGATATATCTATACTGCCTATTGCCATTAATGTATTCGAAAAAACTCTTTTAATTGTGCCCTACATTTCTGGCAGCTTCAACTCCAGTTGAACTTTGGCTACATGAATTTTCTCCCTACAGCAGCAAGCAGCATTTTGAATTCTTCTCATGTCACTTACCCTTTTTCCCAATGGGCATACACCTTCCTTTTTGCCTTGTTTCCAAGAGAAGATTCCTGTTTATCTGCAGCTAATTGAAAAGACCACCTGACAAGACAATAACAAGAAAACTCCTTATTTTTTTCTTACTGATGTCTGCTGGATGTTTTATATCTTTGCAGAACTTTACAGGTCATTTCACCAGATAGCTTCTTCCGTGCATAACATTGAAGAAAAGATACCTTGTTGATTTCTTTGGGGTTTTTTTTAGGTTTAATGTTTCCCTCCCTTTCTTTCTGTAATGTCAAAAAGCACCCAGACCTTTTTAATTCTTTATGCCCTGCACTAAAATCACAAACATCCTGCTGATGAAGAAATTTTGGAGAGAAGTGTGTATTTTGCATTGAAGCACTGTTCACAAGGAGGGGGTTTAGGAACTCCAGGGATAGCAATTAATTCTTTAGTTTCACTTGATAAAAGCTCCCTAAATTCACAGAGAATAGTTCTTCTGCAGAGAACTCGAGAAAGAATTTCTTGTTCCCTGGGGGGTGACAGAGAAGTTTTCATCTAAGTTGTTTTGCTTTTAGGTATTGGTTTTTTTTTTTTTGTGTTTGGTTTTTTAATTTATTTTTTTATTGTCAGGCTCAGTGCTATAGTTTATTGCATTTTCATGCTGATGAGCACTTTGTACCTGCCCATCCTATCCTTACAACCCTTGTAAAAGTCGAGATTAGATTTAAAATAAACTAGTAAATATTGGTACACCTAATTTTCAGGTTTCAGATCTTCAAACAACTTTCCTGATGTATGCAAACTCTAGGATGATGGACACAGATGTCCATCAGTCCCATGGGCGACTACCAAAGTCAAAACCAGTACACAGCTTCTTCCTGTTGTATATAATGAAAGACTTGCTATAGATTAACCTCCAAAATGGGTTTCATAAAGCAAGTTTAGAATGTTAGTTGGAAGTATGAATGCTCTTAAATCAAAGTTTCCTGAACTCATGCTTTCTGAAACATCAAATGATGAGAAAATTACAGCAGAGAAGGATAGGTAATAAAACAACTGCTTCCTCAAAATCCAGGTCAGGGCCTTATGCTAATTCTATATTCAGCATTCTATTTTTCTAACAGCTTTCACAAAACTGAGTGGAAAGGAGTGATTAAATAGCACACCTGTACCTGAAATATTATTTCTTAATGTTATAACTTGAAAAGGACAACTACAAATTGCAATTGTGGTATAGTCACTGTGCAATAAATTCTGCTCTTGTGTCAGCACCCACTGAGCAGGGAGAGGGGAGGAGACTGAACTGAGCCTTCGTCTCATTCACAGAGCCTGATTATGTACAGGCTTTAAATCCAGCTCTCATTCCACTTTATATTTTCATTTCCATTCAGTTTTCAGTGAAGTGTTCCTGTGTTCTTGAGAAAAAAGGAGGACATGATTAGGTAACAGAGTGAAGCATGCATTCATTTGCAGAAAGCAATATCATCTCTTCCCTAAAACTGATTAGTTATTGTTCCCTTAAGTAGCACTAACTATGCTCACATGCTTTCAATCCAAGCCATAAGGCATAGGCACTGGCCAAATGCCAGTGCAGTAGCCCCCTGATGCCATTCATAGAAGGCAGTCTGAAAAACTCCAGGGGAGATCCTCTGAGGAGACTGAAACTTTGGTCCATGTTTTTCAGGAATCCTCTTTCAAAGAAGCTTTTTTAGTGGCCCTGGTCCATGCCAGCTCATGCTCATTTGTTTGGCCAGTCAGTGCCACATAGGAAAGAAGCCTAAACACTTGTATCTTAAAATCTGTGGTGTCCTGATTAATTCATTTGATCAGCCTCTTTTTATACAGTGGAGGAATGTAAGCATAACTATGATTATGATTATCTTGTGCTGATTTTACACAAGTTTCTGTATGCTGAATTATTTTTTTCTGAACAGGCAGTTGATGCCATAGCAGACACATTTAGAATTTTGATTCAACACTGCTGTATGGGAATGCTCCATGTTTTACATGTTTCACAGTGTTAATCATTCTCAGCAACAAAACCGACAGGACAAGGATAAAAAGGACAAAGGACAGTCTCTAGGGACACTCTCCTCATTTATGTCACTTTGGAGAGGGAGACTTTAAATAAAGGCAGTTAGCTCCACAGGAAGGCTCTTCCCCTAAGACGGAAAGAACAGGGATCTAGAGCTTTAGTTCTTTTCAATCGGTTGCCTTATGAGAGCCTTACTGTGCTAAAAGGTGAAATGTAGAGTAGCAGTGACAGAGAGAGAGAGCAAGGGCAGGAGTAATGGGCCAGCTGCAGCCACCTAAGGTTTCCATCACTTCTCAGGGAGCCACCAGGATCCCTACCAAAGAGCTCTCTCTCTTCCCAGGGAGACCTGAGAGCAGCATTGAACATGGCAGTAGCAGACATTTACTGCCTTTGAGTCTCAGCATACATTGTGGGCTCAGCAGGTAAAGAAGGAGCTGTAAACAAACAGATGGGGGATTCTTCTGGTTTGTATTAGTATTTTAGGAAAAAAAAAAAAGAGAGGGAGAGACAGGACCATAAAGGATATTAGATTAATTCCTTCCTTTGTCTGCTATCGTGTTACTCTGTTTACATAATTAAATCACTGAAGTGTGTCCAGTCTCACAGACTGCTAACATATCTGATGCAAACTGGAGGCTGCCTAATAGGCATTATTAGTGACTGACTAAAGCAAATGGTGACACATGTAAGCTACTTTGGTAGAACTTATTGAAAATACTCAAACATAGAAATGCAATAACATGCAGTTAGATTTTTTTGTGTAAATGCTTGTAGTGCTCAAAAGTTTCTTCGTGAGCAATTTACAAGCATGAGATTGCCTGAAAAAATGATCTATACCCACAGGTTATTTTACTGTGCATCAATTCCTACAGGAAGTTAATCATGAACAGGTAGGCTATATTTTGAAATTTTGGTCTAGGGCCTTTAAAAGTGAATGTATAGGTAAAAAACAGAAACAGTTTTTGCTTATACTAACTTCAAAACAAGTATTTTGTGTTATTTGCATAAACATGAGGCTCATGTGGGTATACTCGAGTATGGGCATCTCTAAAAATGAGCTTAAACAATATAATGATAAGGACAGTTAGATGCAGTCATCAAATCAGTTAGTAACCTAAAAGATGTGCTGAGAGCATCACTGAAGACAGACAAGATATTGAGAAAGTTCATAAAAATCCAGCCTTTACTTGTCCTAATTTAGTCATTAGTGATTTAATAATGTAATATCACCAGTAGTGCAAGGGCAAAATTAAGAAAAGTGAGGGTTACATAGACGGGACTATCTGGTCTAAGTGAGATGGAAACATGTCGTGATAGTTTTCTTCTGAAATAAGCTTACAATGAACACTAATATGTCACAACATACCACAGATTGATTCAGTCAACCTCCGATACGATTAGTACAGATGATAGTTAATGCTGCAATTTGCATACCGTGAATTAATGCTCAGCCTGGGTAGTTGCCATAAGTAATCCATTCATCTCTCTCCTACATCCCTTCATCTGCAGATATTCAGGCACAACTTTAAACTAGTTCCCAGTGAGCAATACTCACTACCATGATGAGTAATAACAAATGAAATGTTAAATCTGAAAGCAAAGAATCAACATTAACTTCATGAATTTATCATTCAAATCAAGTAATTTAAGTTATCAAAGTGTGAACTGAAAACACTCTAATTACTTATATCTCCATGTGAAACTGTCTGCTTTCATAAAACAGCTGAATATATTGCCAACCAGCAAATATTCTTCATTTGAAAACCACTACCCAACTTCAGGATTTATAGTAATCAATTTTAGTTCTGACAGGGCAAGCAATATTCTTGGGGTTTTTTAAGACTTAAAAAAATGTCAGGTTTAATTCTCATATTTTTCTTGGGAAAGAACTGTGGAAATATATATTCCAAGGGAACCAGAGCAGATTTGTAGGCAGCATCAGTGGTTCAGGAAAAGTAATGATGATATACCATCCATAGATTTGATTGAAAAATGTATTTTCAGCTTTTTGCTTACTTGCTGCAGTAGTAGGTGATAAATGCTTAGAATGAAAAATATAACAGATTCTTGAACTTTGAAGATCTCAGCCTGAAGATATTTAGTATTTTAAATAGTTGTCTTAATATTTTTGAAGTTTGGAGATGCTAAGGATTTTCTGGTAACATATGGAGTTCTGTTTCTGTGGTTTTGGGTTGCATGCATATTCTGTAAATATGATCAGTCATCACAGTCTATAATATCTATCATCCTAGAATTTTTATCTTTATTTTAAAAAATGTATGAACTTATATACCAGGAAAATTATGGGCCCAGGTATGTGGCTACCAATATTCAAAAATCCCAAAGCCCTTTCTGTGCTGTGATACGCTATTATCTTTTACATATGACTCCCCTGAATCTTTTAGATAGGCCTGTCTTCTCCTTGATACTAAATACTGACACTTTAAACATTACCTCCAAAATTATTTAGTACTATATTTTTAGAAGCAGCATATATTTTGGACAGGTATTCTTCAAATATAATTTCTTTCTCCAACATTTTGTTCTGAGGCAGGGAGTCTCACAAGGAAAAGAAAACAACAAAATGTTCATCTTTTGCATTCAGCTAACGTTGGATCACGATATAATCTATTTCAGGGATTACAGCCTACACCTGAATTCTAAAGGAGTCAGAGGAAATGTCTTCTCGTGACTTTTATTGTGATGAGAGCAGTGTTTAAACCTACTTTGTTTGTACGTGGTAGAAGTCTTGATGCAGACCTGACACGGCATTGCTGAGTTTATCCAGTAGATCATACAGACTGACCATTCTTCTTCAGTGACACCACTACCAGAGTAGATCCAAGAATTTCCTGTATATTTTTACTTTAGAAAGACTGATCAATATATCTAACACACATTGCTCTTCTCACTGCCACTTCGCAGCATGTAACTTCATGTTTCAGCCTTCTCACTGGTTCTGTGAAAGTTCAGAGAGCTCCAGCAAAACCAGATGTTGGACGGAGGGAGGGAGAAAGAGCTTGCTCTCTATTTCTTGTACAGTACTATAAATGAGCAAAGAAGCAGTTGAATATCCCTGTTTGTAGATTCTTTTCCTGCAGAGAATCTTGCACATTCTTTTGCATCAACTCTGAGGAAGTTCTTACCTAGAGATGATCAATTTGAAAAAAAACAACAACAACAACAAAAACCCACTCAGGCTCTCCATTGCCTGAAGTACAGATTTCCTTGTGAAGAATTTCCTTGTGAAGGTGTGTTCTTTCAGATCCATAGCTCCTAATTCATAGTTAAAGGGAAAGAAAATTAATTTTAAAAGGTATCTTTTTTTTAAAAAAATCTGAGATAAGTGTTACAACAGTTGTCCTTTTGCAACAACAAAAATGTTTGTGTTTTCATTTTCAAGTTATTGTTTCCCTTCCTCTGAAGGAAAAATCCCTGTCCCCTGGAGCAGCTGCTCTTTCAGGAGCTTCAATGATTGCATGAAGATATGCTGAGTGTGAACACAGTGCAAAAGCCAGTACTAAATAGATATGGATTTAAGTGAGATGTTTGGAAGACCTTATTCTGTTCATTACTGTAGCATGGAGTTGTCAGCCTCAGTCTGGAAAATAACTTGCTATGGTCAAAATGTTTGCAGCTGGAAGAAAGTTGACTCAAATTGCTAAGAACAAAATTGATTTTGGAATATACTACAGAGGTACGGCTTATTCTGTCAAAAATGATTACACACCGGGAAACTGCTGACTCTTTAATGTCATCTTTTCTTTTTCTTTCTTTCTTTCTCTCTTCTTTTCTTTTCTTTTCTTTTCTTTTCTTTTCTTTTCTTTTCTTTTCTTTTCTTTTCTTTTCTTTTCTTTTCTTTTCTTTTCTTTTCTTTTCTTTTCTTTTCTTTTCTTTTCTTTTCTTTTCTTTTCTTTTCTTTTCTTTTCTTTTCTTTTCNCTTCCTTCCTTCCTTCCTTCCTTCCTTTCTTTCTCCCCTCACCTCCTCTTTTTTTCTTTTTCTTTTTTTTCTCTTACCAGTTTTCCTAACCAGCATTCTCTTTTCAAAAATTAGTCTTCTGTAGTAAGGAAGTTTGTATCCTACTCTTCAACTCATAGATTTATCATACTTAGAAAAAGCAGAATGCTTAGGAAAAACTGAGAACTATTTATTTATTTGTTTACTTATTTTTGGTGGTTACATAATTAAACCTGACATGATTAGTTTTAATATGATGGATTGCAAAGATAAAAATGTAGCATTTTTTCTTCCTGTTCATTTCACTTGCAAATGCAGAACAGATCTTCCTTATTGTCTTTGGTGCAATTTCACCAATATAATAATATTTTTAGAGAATGCAGAAATCAGTCATCTGACGCCTGTAGAAATGTGATCAAGTCTGCTGTGAACTATGCAGATTTTCCTTTCCTTGTTTCCTTTGTTTCTGAAACCAGAGGCTCAACTGTGACGGAAGATAGCTCTTTTGCCTGAGCGTGTCCATGATTCAATTCTCATCAGCAAGATCAGGAAGTGAATTAGGCTCTTTTTCCTCCCATTTTTTAAAAAAAATCATTATTTATTTATTTTTAATATCTATCTGCGCATACTCTCTTCTGTAGAGCATTGTCTTGGCTGCATCTAAACCAATTGTATCCTGTCTGCTAGAGACCCACATGCTTCTGTTCAAAAACAACCCAAACAAAAGAAATAGGGTAGTTTCAAATCCTCATTTGAAAAAAGGTTTCTTGGAACTGAACTTTTCCAGAACAATTAGGAGATTCACTCCTAAACTGTTATCCTCAGTGAAGATCACTCAGTGCTCTGGACATAAACCACTCTTATCCAGTTGATGAAACACTGAACAGTCAGGTTGAATTAAGTAACTGAAGTATAACTGATTTCGTCTTATACTCTACTCACATGCCTTCAACTGGGGCAGAGTTCTTAAGTCTTTTTTGGTAGGGTGGAAGACAAGTCATTAAGGATAATTTTAAGGATGCTCTCTTTGTAAGACTGGACTACTTTTACATTGCAGTCATAGCCACAGTATATCCCTGGAATAAATAGTTTGCTTATATAAAATACATGTGATTTAGGATTGGGAAAGGAGAAGATATGAAACACTTCATAATTTTTATATTGTCTTGGTAGAGGTCAGTGTGAAACTCATATTAAAGTTCCTATTCAGAGACACAAGACTACTGAAATATTAAGTACTGGAGTGGCCATTCTGAAACTAATGTGGCACTTGTATTGATCACTAACCTTCTGGATGATTTTGGGCAAGTCCCTTCACATCTCCCTCTCCCTTTCTATCTGTTGTCTTGTGCTAGGACTGTATTATACTACAGCGTGCAAAAATCAGTAGAGATTTCTTGGCAATACCATAAAATGATGTTTCAAATGGTTTGGATTTTCAAACCACTGTTCCTTTGTAAGGAAGATAATATTCATTTTGCTGAAATTTTACAAATAATATAGTAGGTTACTTGTCTGTGAGGCGTGCAGTTCCAACTATTATTAAATTTTTATCCTCTCCTATAGTAGCTAAGAATTCAGTAACTTTTGCTCTTATGGTTCAAAAAAACCTCAACACATCCCCTGTACTATGGGCACTTGAAGTAGCCATTGGGATTATATAGTGCAAGAGTACTTTTCTCTAATATTTTAATTTAGTTAGAGACCTAGGTATATCCCTCTTAGTGCTAAAGACATAAAAAATAATGAAAATATAAATTACAAAATCAAATTGCAGTCAGCTAAAAACTGTAAAGAAACTTATAGGCCAAATGTTATTTGTTGGAGAGAAGCTGGATGTGTTTTTTGTTAGCAACAGAAGGGAGACATGGTGGTTCTCTGACATCATCACTGGATGTGACATCAACGTTTCATCTTTCCCTTGTAAAAAGCCTGATATCTATAGCTCATAAATTCAGATAATCTGTAACTGGGACAATGTTTCTTACATCAATGGAAGTAGATGACCAATTCATTTCTTTTGTTGTAGTAGATGGAAGAGAAAAATAGTTTATGAAAGCACTGATAGGTAATAGTAATTATTTTTACACTCCATCTGTATGCAAACATTTAAAGATCACTTCTTGGGTTTTGGGGTTTTTCCCTGTATTTTTTTTTCCTTCTTTTTTCTGTGATTTGCTTAGTGTGTTCTAGGCTGAAAGTTGGTGAAGAAGGTATAGACAGGATTAGCAGATTTTGAAACCATTTTGTTATTTCTTTATGAGTATGTTCATTTGTTAGGTATTTTCAAGTCATATGTGGTAAATCCTTATTTGTAAAAAGAACATTTCCTTATTCTTGTAGCCGAAATGTGGGTTTGAATTTGATCTTAACATTCAACGTACATTAAAGCTCAATTTCTTCTCGATGCATTTTTATGCATTGCATAAACTAAGAAAATAGAGATGGGAATTTCATCAGTTTTGAATAAAAGCTATTAAAAATTACAATACCATAAACTAGAGTGCATTCCTCTAGACCTGTGAATTAGAGCATATTCTCAGCCTCTGAGAACAGCTTGTTCTGTTTCCTTAGTATTGAGCAGAGGCTGAAAGCTGGTACAAACCCTGAACCCATTATTTTCTGTCTTCTCTGAAATCAAAACTGAAACAAAGGCTTGATGTATACTTAGCTAAGAAGCCTCTTCCCGAACAAGACCTAAAAACTTGCAAGGAACCCAAGTGAACAGCAGTACTCGACATTGTCTGGTGCTACCTTGAGAACCATTTTTCTCCACTTTCTCAGAGATATCCCAAAGATAAAAAGGAATCTGGTGAATTTCACTGCTTGTTTTGAGGACAATTTCTGATATCAGACTTGTTATCTAAACTTTTAACTAATTCTAGAATTATATCCATGTATGCAGTCTCATGTGTGAGATATAATACACCAGACATAACTTGGTTTGGTGACTTGCTGAAAGAAGATCTGTTCAGTGCAGCAGATTAGTAGAATACATAACAAAACCTCTGTAACACACAGAGTTCAAGGAAATAATTTATTCAGCTTGTGGGCTTTAAATCTTTAGCAGCTCTTGCCTTCATTATAAGTAGGAGAACTACCTGAGCAGTGAAAGAAAGCATAAATAATCAACCACAAATGACAGCAGCAGTGCAGTTCTTTACTCCATGGGCCAGGCAGCACTGAGTATTAAGTCAGGATCTCTTCTTTTGACATACAACCAGTAGCCCTATCTCTAACCTTAATTATAGCTCAGGGTTCCATCTCTTCAGAAAATATGTACATAAGGCATGGGACTTAAAAAGTATCTTATCTCTTCCTACTCTCAGGTCCATTAGCATTCAGAAAAGAGTGTATTTTATATTATTCTGTCCCAATTCTTAGTGCAATTAAATGCAGGAGAGCTACCCCTGCAATGATGGAGCTCATTTCATACTGGCCACAGTTGATACTAAAACTCTAACTCTGAACATTTGCATTTTTCTCTCTGTGTATTAGCAAATCCTGACACCATTCCTAACTTTAAGCTTTCTGTTCTAGCCAAGAGAATCCACCTTTCCTGGAAAAATGAACAGTGACAGTGGCACCTGCCTTCTTGCCATCACTTAGAGCCATTTAGCATCCATCAAGGAAAGGTACTCTTCAGTACTGAGCTTTAAAAATTCAAGCCCTCTCTTAATTTCATTCTGTCCCAGGGATCCATTGTGAGTAGCAACCACATCAAAATACTGCTCCCAAGAGGCATCTGCTTTCATTTGAACTCTGAAATGCCATTCAGCCAAAACCTTAAATTACTAGATCCCAAATTCTAACCTTAGCTGTCAGCTTGATTCTATCTAGAAGACCCACTTCTTCTGGAAAAGTAGATATGAAGCACTGCACAAAAGGACCTTTGTATTTCTCAAGAACTCTGAGAGCCATTCAACAGACAAGAAAAAAAAAGTCTTTTTGCTCTTTAGACTCCCTTAGTCTAACCTTAACCTTCATTTTCTCTGTAGCAAAGAAACTTATCCAGACAGTGAAAGGTAATTCAGACAGGGAGGTAATTTATGGGCCATGACTAGCTCTAACCTTGTTCTCAGTGGTGGAGACCATGAAAGAGTCTTACAATGAGATCTTCTCTCTCTAGAGATGAAAATCCTGTCTGTCATCTTCACTTTCATTCCAGCCAACAGAGCCATCTGAATAATAAAAGAAAACATAAAGGGTTAGCACAACTCTTTGCCAAGAGATGACCATTTCAATTTCTGTCTGTGTGGGCTATGGAGCATAAAAATTGCTTTTTCAGGCTTTAGATCCCCAACTCCTAAAATTCAAGAGCAGGAGGAACCAGGTTGACTTTATTTTCTCTTGGGGGCAGGAATGTTGCACATACTGATTGAAGATCTGCTAGGTTGCTCTTTATTTTCAGATATACTGACTCCATAAAGATATTTTTTAAATATTTTTAAGACCTCCATCATTTACAGGCACAAAGTACCTTTTACTGGGTCATGGTGCCTACCCACTGGGCGTCACAGCACGTGCTTTGTACCTGCCTAATACAGATAGCCAAAATATTTCTTTTGTACAAGTACTTTGCCAAAGTTCTTGATAAAAGAGGTCACTGTTGAAAGCCACTGTTGTTTAGACATCTGCAATTGCAGAGACTTTCTTGCAGTGATAACTTACAGTAGGTAAGACTGCTTAGACTATGCTATGTGGATCTGGTAATTGTTGTTTAGTAATAGATAAATTCATTGCTTCCGAAGACTTTCATTCTTTATCCCAATGTCTCTGATCACTCCTCTTATGTCATAATCTGTGTGAGACAACATGAACAAGACAGATAGAAAGTCTGAATATTAATGAGGAAGTTAGTGCAAAGGTAGCAAAAAGGATTCCTAAAATAGAGTCCAGCAATCACCAGGAAGCAACTTTACTTCTTCTAATATGTATTTTGCCTTCCACACAGTATTGTTGAGAGTAAATTGATTGATGTTTAAAGTGCTTTCCGTTTCTTTGATGGAAGTTGCTATGGAAATGGAAAGCATACTTATTAGGTATTTGCCATCAGTTTTTGCTAAAGCTAACTCTTCTAGGTTCTCTTTGTCTCGGAGTTTTGCTGCACTTTTTAGCATCTGATGTCGTTAGCAGACCCACAACAGGAGATCTTCTATACTTCTTTGAGCACTCACTTTCCATTCTATACATTTTGGCTGGATTTCTCAATGCCAGAGCTATAAATTCAGAGCCACTTTAACCATTGGAGAGAGCTCTGGCAGTCGTGCAAGAGATTTTCATGATAATACATTAAGCGGTTTAAAAGTTGAAAGAACACTCAATCAATTGTTATTTAAAATATTTATAATATCTAATATAGTATGTATAATGATATGTAGATGTAGTTAAACTATTAGCCTCCTGTAACAACTGCCATCAGATGTGCCATGTCAAGGCATTTGGGGCACTGGAGGCATGTGCATACAAATATACACATTATACCTTTTTAGTCCTTCAGGACTTAGTTGCTGCTGCCACTTCAGAACTGTCTTTCCTTTTCCACAGCAATAGTTGACAGAAGAAAGGAAGAAATCAATTTTTCTTTCTGTTTGACTTTACTTACATCTAGGCACTTTCCTCGTTGCAACCTTAGTTACAGGTTTTGATTTTTTATAAATTCTTTTCTGTATTTGAGAGTTGAAACCCATGATTTAATCTTACAGAATGGAGAAAGAGTTTGTGTTGTTTTTTCATATGATTTACTGTCCTCAAGGGAGAAATTTTTCCATACTGCCAAGAAAAATGAAAAAGTAGGATTAAAAAAAAATTCTAGCTCTTTAATAGGGTCTAAATTACCCCTCCAAGGCACAACATGAGTAGTTTTTCAGCATACCTATGTACACTCATGAAGACTATCCCTCCAGGAACACATGAAAAAAGAAGTGAAACTTCACTGGTAAAACACTTCACACACACACACACACAAAAGAAAAATGGTTCCTATGTTAAGCATGCACCCTTATGGGTCTGGAATTTAACCTTCATTGTAAAATGTGAAGGTGCAGCTGATCTGAGTTTGCTGGGGAAGTGTGGATAGCTCCAGAGCTGTGGAACAAAACCAAGTAGGAGATTCCTCTTCCCAGGCAGAGAATCTTTCTTCTTTGCAGTCATTCTTGTGTCTCAGGTCTTGGTTGCTTCCCATTCACGAGAGTCCTTAAGAAGATATGAAAAGAAATCTATCCTAGGTATGAATCAAGAGCCCCTTTCTCTTTCTTGCCCATCTGTTAAAAAACCTTAGAGTATAGTGGGAGAAATACAAGTGTTTTACTATCTATGCTGCTGAGACTGGCAGTTTCTTAGCAGTAAGAGCAGAAAGAAATAAACCCCTCAATGAGGGGAGATGTAATAAAAAGTGACCTTCATCTCTATTTCATTTTTTTAAAGCTTCAAGAGAAAAAGAAAAACTCACAGCTGGGTTGTCAAAAACAGCCTGTAGAACTGCTGAAAGAAACTTGCTTTCAGAATGTATTTTTGCTTCCATGTTTCTAAATGATTTTGTATTTTAAAAGAAATTCTAGTCTCTTATGGAATTGCATAGAGATTGCTAGAGCTGGACCATGCTTTTCCATCCAGACCAAATGTAAATCAGGTTGCCTAATATTTCTGCAGATTGAACAGTAATGCTGAAATAATTTGCAAAGTGGAGAAAAAACTGTTCTATAATGTTTGTTACAAATATTTGTAAGATTAAGAGAGTCATTTGGGAAGGAGCAATGACACTACCAAATGGAAAAAAAAACAAAAAAACCAAACAGTCAAACCTCCCTAGCAATTTAATACCACTTCCACTAAATGTGAAATATCTAAGTGCATTGTATATTCTGCAGGACTTATCCTGAGCTGTAGTTAAGGGTCATCAAGGTGGTTCAGGTGAAAGGCAGCAGTCGAGAAGAAGGTCTGTGGAAAGGTTACACAAAGCTGTTTTGCCATGTGCTGAGCAGCTATGACATAATCCTTCTTCACATGTCTGAAAGGTCTACCTTTATCTTTTACAACTGATGAGACAATAAAGGGGCTGAAGAAGAAGTTATACTCCATACTTACATTTAGCAGCCTAATTTATTCACTCTGCATCTCAGTTCCTGCTGCTTCTTTTATCCTATTTTTGGGGTGACTGAATGGGTGGAGAGATCACTCCTCCTCCATCCCTTTTTACACACAGTTATGGTTCCCCTTTTGTAACATCTCTGGGGAAGAAAGGAGCAGTGTCCCTTGTTCTTCTGTTCTCTGGTAATCTTTGCTTGTGCCCCATCAACAACCTTGAAATGGATATTCACCATTCTTTCTTACTGCATCTTCCACCCTAACAAAATTTGGAGATGGAGACTTGCACTGTCCCATCCTTCTTGCTGGAGCAGGGATCCTCTTGCAGACTTGTTAATACCTGATATTTGCCTCACTGCTACTCTGATTATGTCTGTCTTATTCATAGTAGGTATTTATTGAATAAAGGTCTAAAGTTGGGGGGTGGTGTAGAGTGAAGACACCTTAATTTGCTTTAAGAGAAGACATTTTACACAGTACAGAAGTCTCATGCCTACATGAGATTTATGTATGGGAAGGGAAAATTTAAAAAAAATATAAATTTCAGAGTAATTGCTCATAAAAGATATAAAAAACAAAAAAGTTCCTTTTCTCTGACATCCTCAGGAAAACAAATAATTCCTCCCAGCAAATGCTTTTACAGGGAGTCAAGATACCTTAACAAGAAGTGACAATTCCACTGTGCTGCTGAAATATCCATTTCAGTACCAATGGATCATTAAAAGTCACTGAGATTTATTTCACCAGTCTCTTTTCAGCATCTGAATATGTTGAATGACACAAGTTTGAAAATTTAAGTGTTGACATCTTTTTTAGGTAAAACTAATTAATAAAATGTGATGGAAAGGTATACGACATTTATATGCCAAGAGTCAGGACACCATAGTGTTGTACTACTGATTTTCCATTTCACTTGAGTTTCTCCATCAGTTTGCTATAACTCCTTTGTAGTTTTGAGCTCTAGAAGCAAATACTTCAAGCAAATGGCTGTAACTTTCTTCTTCTGGGAAGCTGTTGAGGTCTAATAAAGAAGTTTGTTGAAGGTATAACCTCACAGCAATAAAATATGTGGCTAACAGTATAAAAAATGCATGTATGGAGGAACACCTGAAAAGCTGAGATAAACAATGTAAGTATTAGCATTTTTTATTCTTTTCAAGTGACATGATAGTAAGTTTTTAAAATAAAAAAAGGTCTTTCAGGTGCAATAAACAAATTTTAAGAGTCTATTGTCAGTAGAAGAGATACGGGAGCAAAGTGCTAGATGAAGCTCTGCTGCTGAAAATACTTACATATGTGTGTACCTTTATTTGCCTTAATCCCCTCCTGGTAGTAATGGGAAAGCTCTCCAGCAAGTAACACCAAGCAAATCAAACAGTAATTTATGTAACTGGACTACAGCAAGAGGTTAATGATGATGACTTTTGAAAACAATAGCTGAAAAACTGGCAAAATATTTTAGATTAGAGAACTCCCTGGTTGATGGTACATATTAGGTAAATAAACACACATTACAAGGTGCTATAGCTGCATTTAACTTCAGAGGGTGATACTTAAACCAGGAATTTGTCTTTGCTTGCAAGCAATAGGTGCAAACTATTTGTCAAAGTTTAAGAGAGTAATGAGTACCTTTCCCACTGCAGTAGCATTTCCGTCAAAACAGTATTGTTTCCTGCTTCACCAGATACATTATTTTTCAACCAATGAATGAGAATAGTGTTATGTTTGGTTCTGGTTTTATTGATAAAAACTTTGGGTCAGAACAGCAATAAAAGATACCAATAGCTGTGATTACTGAACAAGATTAGGGTCACTGTTGACATTTGACCTGAGAGACTACAGTGAGCAAAAGCCTTTCAGGTGTCATTTTTACAAAAAGAACTGTAGATGTGCTATGTCACTCTATTTTTTGGGTGCTAAGGATGCCCTTAAACAATGATGAAAGCAATTGAGGGCTAGTCTAAATCATTCAGAATTTTCTAAGTGCAGGTGTATTTTTTTTTTCTGTATGTGCCAAAGGAGGTCTCATGCTAAAATGAGGACTTCTCAGTATCCAATGAGACATCACATTGATTCAGATATACTCTCTTCACTCCTCTACCCCAGTATTTGTTTCATCATTGTGCCTACGGAAGTTGCTTAAGGTATTTTATCTTCCCAGTAGTATGTGCAGACCTATAAAATCATTGTCCTTCCACCTCTACTTTGGTAGAAAATATCTTCGTGCCACTCATAACTGAAGGCTGTGTTTATCAAGTTTACAAAACTCTGGATCAGATAAATTACTAACACTGACAGTTCTTACATCTAACATACATTTTTCCAAAGCTTGTCCCTTTCTTTAAGCCAAGATGTCACAGAGCTTGACCTGGGCATACACTTTGGTGCACCAGCTTGTCTCAAATGTAATTAAGAAACTATTTTGAGTAAATCATTGGGAGTAAGTAGAGATCCACCTATTTCTGAACATTAAAAATCTGACAGGGACAGAGGGAAAGGTTTTCCAGAGATCTTCTTCAGTATTATTCACTGGGCAAAATCTCATCTTTAGCACTTGTCTAAGGCAGCTGCACTAGGGCACCATGCCATCTGAATGTGCATTCAGGTATGACATGCCCTTCCAAGGACACCAAGTCATATTGTTCTGTTCAGAGATTCAGGCAGAACTGCATCTCACACCGTATTTTCTTTTGTTTTTCTGAAACTTTTCCTCCAAAACATCACCTGTAAAATATAGAGCTGTGCTTTCACAGTATATCTCCTCCTTCTGTTCTGCACTTCACTCAGGTCTTAACAGAAATCTATTGTAATTTCACAGAGAAAAATAACCGAAAAAATTCTTATCATTATATCAAAGCAAATACAGGTTTTACTTCGATGGAAAACATACTTCGCAACTCCACTGTTGTATTCCTCATTTTTTTCTTTGAACGTACATAATGTTTTTGAAAAAAAAGGTGCCCAATCTACCAGTGTAGTATAAAGGTAACAGCTATACAAATAAAGTACAAATAAAGTGCTCACAGTACTGTCAGATTTATCTTAGCTCTTTTTGAACATATATTCAGTAACACTTGCTTTGCCTCTACAAAAAGAAAAAGCATGTTTTTTGGCGTTTTTTTGTTTTTCTTTCATTTGCCTAATGTGTTTGGAGGCAATTAAAATAGTTCATTGTGAAGGGAATATGGTATAACAATGACTTCTGATGGGTCTGTGAACATACCAGACAGTAACAGACTACAAATAATCTTCAGAGTGTGAATTATTTAGTTATTGAACAATGTCTATAATCAAGGGTAAAAAAAAAAAAGTCTATTTTAACTAACTCCTAACAAGATGTCATGGCAAACACAGATGTTCAGGGATATATTTTATGACTACTGACTCAAATTCAGGTATTCAAAGACAAATATTTATCTTTTTTCCTGTAGCTATCAATATACAGTTTATGCATGTTCACTTGTGAAGAGCAGGAAATCCTCCCAGCCTCTGAGTAGGGAGGACAGTCCAACCTGTGAGAGTCAAGTGAAATACATGTACTGTTGAATGTCCTTCAACATGTAACACCACTAAAACATGGCAGTTTTATTAAGCAACATTAAACTACAGTGTAATATGTGGGTTCTACTCTGCTACACCTGCACATTACTGTAGCAGGTGTCCCTGGCTTTATAACATGTCAGGCGCTAGTCTGTAGTGACAGGTCCTTAAACTGCCTCAATCAAGTTGCATTTAATTCCTTACTCTAGATTTAATAGACTATGCTAAAATGTCCTTGAAGAAGAAACTAATAAGACATTTAAAAAACTTATTATAGTTTATATGAAAGCTTGGATTTATTCACTTTGCCAAAATCAGACTTTGCTCAGTCGTTGTTGTTAATAAAACAATAGGAAAAACAGAACAAAACCAGCTAGTCGTGTACCTGTCATTGTGTATCTCCACTCACATTATTTTGTAGTTAGTTTTCCTGTTAGTTTGTCTTCAGCAGCACACGGTAAAATATGGATTCCTCTTTGTTTTTCCTCAGGAGGAGATAGAACAAATTAAAAAATAAACAAAGAAATGTTGCAGACTTGACAGTCGCTACTGGTTTTATTAGGTAATTTTTGTGTATGTATTGGACCTACCTGTTCCAACTAGATCTCCAATCTAATTTATTTAGATCATATTCATTCTCAGGACCTTTAACAATTAGCCAGTTTTATCTATGGATTCTGAATGCAGTTAGCATTCAAAAAAATATCATACTGCCCCTTCCTTTACTTAATTATTCATAATTGACCTGGGTACATATATGTAAATAGAAGATTTTATTGAAACCAAGTATTAGCAAAGGGAAATGTGTTTTGGCCAGCATTATTGACTCATAACATTTGAAGGTTGTCCAAAGATATTATTTATTGCAAATTAATTAGCAAATTTTGCAGACTAAAACTGCAAAATACTTGGAGAAAATGAACAAAAAACTCATCTGCCAGTGAGGTTTTGGCGACATGTGAAGATTAATCTGGTAAAAAGATCTTATCTGGCACTGTGAAAAATGTCTACTTTTTAGTTATTCTAATTTTTTCGGATTTCTAATGTCCATTTTTTTTCTCCTTTCTTTTTAATTGAAATTATGTAATTCTGAACACAATGATTCCAGATGATTTTTTTTTACTTGTTTTAGATTATTAAAGATTTCTGATGTGAGTGTAAATTTCCTCTTCGGCCAGATTCTACACTATCAAACATTAGAGATAATCAGACAGAACATAGATGTGTCCCCAGTAACCTTGCACATCAGTATTGACACAGCACTCTTATGAAAGAGCTACTTCGTTTACCCCTGCTTTCAGTTTCAACAGTTTATATTTGGGAATACTTGAATAAAGAGAAAGACATGTAAATGTGCAATTGTCTATACTGTAATGGTAAAGCATACAGGCTTGTTGGTTCTCTTTGGGTTAGCGCAGAATGCATATGTGTATTCCTAGATTTGGAAAGTTTCGACCCCCTATCTTTCAAAGGAAACGGGCATCAGTAGATGAAGAAATTCCTTAAAAAAACCTTTCACTGTCTAATTTTCTTCCTACAATACAGAGGAATGAGATGATATGTCCCTTCTGCCCACAATTTTTTTTGGGACATGATTTGTAAATTAGTTCAGTTGATGGTAGAAGCCAAAAATTCCATAGTTAGTCCATGTGGGCAGTATTTAGTTCACAATATGCAAAACCACACAAGGATCTGGGTATATAGCTTGCAGTACTTCAGAGGGATTACTTTATAACATTGATAAGGCTTTCTCTGTTCATAAATTCAGGCCAAGAGACTGTATTTCAGAAAGGATAAGTCTCTTCTGACTTGAAACTCAAGAATTCACCTGAATAGAAACCTGGTGAGAACAATGAGAATTTTCTGCAGTCTGGAAAACTAGGGGGAAAAAACCTAGACAAACAGAATAGCTTAACATAAAGAAAGGAAGTTGAAAGAAGCAGCTAAATTTTCAGATATGTTAAGTGCTCCTGCAAAGAAGGAATATGTTTCCCTTTCTGTGATAGGGAAAGCAACAATGAATCCACCTGAGCTGTAGTGAAAAAGATGAGGTTTAGAAAAAAAATAATCCTACTTCAAAGCACAACAAAGCACTGGGAAACACTGAGTAGGCACTTATAGAACCCCTGCTGCTGCAGAGTTTCGAGATCAAGTTGGTAGAACAGATGTTAAGATGGGGATTGAGGTTGGTCTAGCTCACTTCTGGAGATGCTTTACCGCACTGTAACCCTGCAACACAAATGCCCTAGGAATTCTCCAGCAGCCCACTACTGCACAGCCAAATCCTGACTGCTCAGCTCTGTGGCACACATCCAGCAGTCCACGGGTACTCAAATAACAAAACTCTTTGCCACAGCTACTGTCACAACAGTATCTGTCCCACAAAATGACCTGTAAGCAGGGAAAACCCATTTCCAATGTCTAATATATTTTGAGTGAAGATGGTAGCAAAACAGAACTGGGAAGGCATGGGGGTAATTGAAGCAACGGGTTGATGCAGCTGCTGGAAGCAACGCATTAAACTGAGCACAAAGGCAATGGATTGAATACTGTGTTGCCAGGAGTTATAGCATGATTTGATTAGATGTGTTTTCCCAATAATTACATGTTGTCTGCACACCTCTACGGATCACAAAAACTGTTGGCCAGACTGCCTGTGGCTTGTTTTTTCTGGTGTTTACTAAGCTTAAATTAGTCTCCTGGCTCCTAACATACCAAACTTGAAAGGCAAATATCTTCTTTATATCCATCATCCCTGTTCAGTTAGCATTAGTACAAAGACTGTGAGTATAAATTAAGGGGAAAAAAGGTATATTCCTGGAATGTATAGGCATTTCCCTCAATGTACTGTACTATTAAAATAATAATTGGAATAAAGTGCTGCCCTAAATTATCAGAAATTCAGGTGCCTAGAGTCTGTGCTGTTTCTTCTGCAAGGAATTCTACTTTTATGTCCTTTCTTCTTGGGTTTTGGTGGTTTTTTTGTTTGTTTTGTTTTCTTTTTGTTTGTTTGTTTGGTTTGTTTTTGTTTTGTAGTTTTTTGAATAGAATATTATCAGCTTTCTTCCACATTGCCCTAGGAAGGGAGGCTTTTCCCCTTGTTATCTATTTTTCCTTTCCCATTACTTTGGCTAAATAAAAACTATCCTCATGTATATAAGCATTAGATTTGATTCTTTACAGGTAAACTTCTAGAAACATGGAGTTAGGGATTTGCTCATTAGCTAGTTTTTTTAAAGAAAGAGAAAAAAGTCAATTGTATTTTTCTTATCTGAAGTTGCATTAGTTGCATTACCTAAAATTTGAGAGGGGAGGTAAATTTTAATGCAAGTCTGTTCTCTCAGCAGTGAATTAACTATCTTTATTCCCTGTCTTGGGCTGACCACTTTCAGACAAGTGTTTCACGTATGATAATAGCTTAATAAAGGCAAAAAATTAAGGGTCTCAGCTTTCTGATATTAAGCACTATTGACCTTGTCACAAACATCTGATACTCCTATTTTTCTGATGTGAAACATCACTGTGAGTGCAGCTTAAACATTTTTTTTGTGATGTGTGTGTGTGCATTCTGAAGAGGTTTTTTGTAAGTATAGGAGCAGCGGTACAATTATGCTCTCTTTACCTGATGGAAATCTTGGCTGCTGCATGCAGAAGTGGATCACAGGGACTAGTTAAAAGCAAGCTGAAAGAAAATTAGTCATTCCTTTTGCATGGAAATGGTTAATTCCACTGTACCAGTCTTTGAGTCCACTCCTAAGTCCTCTCAAACAACTCCTGTGTCCCATGTCACCTAGCCAAGTAGGGAAAAAACAATATTTAATTAAAGATAGTGTTAAGAACCAGAGATGAGACTGATGTTGTTAATGTTTCCCTTGGGTCCAGTAGTATGTTTTTGTGTGAAGAAAAAGAGTAGAAATTAAGCTAATAGTAATAAAACTTACCCTTTGCCTCTCTCTAAAGTGCTGTTAAGTCTGAGAAATCTTCACGCTGCTGCTGTGAGTTACAGAAGCAATAGATAGCACTAGAAGTCTCAAGAAGGAGATATTTTTCTCTCCATGCTGAAAGAAAGCATGTGAGGACTGATCTGCACCTCCAGTCCCTGTGCTGCTTTTGCTTTCAGTGGGCTGGAAGAAAAGCTGCTGAGAAAGGAACTTGCAAGAACTTATTTCTTCCACTTTTTGTGGAAGCATTCAGCATGCAGCATTCAGCTCCAAAAGGATAAATGTGTTTAACTGATACATAAGTTCCAAAGCTGTATTCAAAAATTCAGAAGCCCCCTGCAAACAATGCTATTTAATTTTTTATCTAGCACTAGGAATATTTACATGAAAAGAGAAAAATATTTCTGCTCCTTATGCATTTATGTAATCCTGCTGTGCTGTCCTCATCTGATACAGGTTTCAGCTGTTCATTTCAGAGCAATGTTTCCCTTTTTCTTTTTGGAGAAAAGGGCACAACGGAGACAAGCTGGAACTTTGTACTTCAGGCTGTGTGAACAGGTTTTGAGTGTTGCAGGAATGACTGGAAACATCTAGTATTAGCTTCAAGGAGTTTATTCTGTAAGTGGGAAAGAACTACATGAGCATAGCACAGCTTTGGTGCTTAGCAGCACTTGAGAGCAAACGGTGTTGGAGGTCAGTCATACCAGAAAGTCTCTGCTTTCCTCTGCAAATTCAAGAAGCCTACATGACCTCAACTGGTACTGGACATCAGTAGTGTCACTCCTTAGAGAAGGGGAGCACTCGGCTGAGTTTGGTGTCTGCTGTGAAGGGCATACAAATGAAGTAGTATCCACTTATGTTTTTCCTTCATTCAACCATTAAACTCATGCCTTTGGTTTTGTTTCTGGAGCAATGCCAAAGGGAGACACTGAAGGATGACTGCAACTGAGGACAGGCTTTTGGTTGGAAAACTGGCATTTATGGGCACTAATGCTTTTGAAAGCTAACTGGGTCTGTCCTTTATGGAGAGTCCAGAGTTTAACTGATGTCTAGATTTTACTTGAGCAGAAATACTATCTTGATAATATTAGCAGAGATACTTCCAAGGGAGCATGTTTGTTTGTTGTAGTTTTCTATACTAGAGCAGAGTACTGTCTATCAGGAATTGCTTTCTGACAAATTCCCAGTATTGCAGGCCAAAAAGAATGTGCTGATGATGCTCTACTGTCACAGTGCCCTCATGGCTGCTGCTACTGTTCTTTACTATTGGCTTTGTATTTGCTACTATTGGCTTTATATTTGCTATAAGCTGCTCTGGGATACAGAATGGATGTCTGCTGGATGCTTTGGAGCTACCTACTCATTTTTTTTTTTTTCTGCTTTTCTGTGAAGTCTAAGTCTATACTTAAGAACACACGTAACAAACATGAAACTTGGGCATTTTGAAGTTGTTTCTACTGCACTTCCATCTTCCAAATCCTCAAAGATATTTAAATATGCAAGTCTTTTACTTTCGGTACCTTTCTGTTACTTACATTTTGTTTTCCACTTTCTTCAGGCTTCTTTTTATACATGATCAGTGTGTCTCAGTGTGGTCTCTATGGTGTTAGTAGGAACATAAGAACTGTAGAAAAAAGGATTTAGATGTGTGGGATGAAATTTACAGCACAAAACCCTTTTAGTAAATATGCTAATTTTGCCAGTTTATTGCAGTTTGCAGGGATTGTCCACACACTGCAAGAAGCAAGTCTTTTTTCTTCCTTTCACTCCTTCTTGATTTTCCTAATTTTGAGTGTGTAGAGCATGGTAATAACTCACTGTCGTAAAAACAAGATTTCTATATGACATTCAGCCTTCAACAAGGAGTAATCTGTTGATATTTAGATGATACTCTATCTGAAACCGGGGTAGGTATATGGACTGACTTTAAACTTACTGTGACTTGTACTGTGCACAACACACCCGTGCAACCTGGGTGCAGACACCTAAATATAGAGATGGGCTCAGAGACAACATTATGTCTGCAAGAAAAAGAGAAATTAATGTATGGAGGCCTCACACTTGTGCATTGGAGAGCTGCCCTGTAAAATTGGCTCTGCATACAACTGTAGATGGATTTCAGCTAGCACTAAACTACACAGCTGTTCTGTTATGGACAAAAAAGCAAATAAATTTAAGTCTATTCCAGTCTACAGAAGTGATAGACAAGCCTTCTGTGTTGTAGTGTGGATATTAGGTATGTTGATTACAGGCTGAATTTTTGCTTTTTAAATAATGCATGTCCTCAGTGGGAAAACAGAGTCTAAAGCCTGAAGAACAACAAATCAAGGTTGGATAGACAATGTTAAGGGAAAGAACAAAAAGATATTGGTTTGTTAGAGCAAGAAGATGACTTTTCAGGCTAGAAACTCCATCAGGTCTTGAAGGCTGTGACTTAGAAATGAGTCGTGAGAGATTTCCCAGTGGAGAAATAATACAGAAGGCCAGGTAGGACTTAATTCTAAATCTTTTTTTAAAAATCATTAGAATTAAAATCATTAGATTCCTCTGGTGTTTTGATTTGAAGTGTCAAGGCATATAGACAGTGATTCAAATATAACCATGAATAAATTTTCTTTCAGAAGTTTGGCATACAGAAATGAGTCAAATGGCAAGATACTTTTTATAACTAACTGACTATAAAACTGTGTGCAGATTTTAACCAGAAACACAGGGGTCAAAGACTCTGTATCTCATTTTGTTCTACCCACACAGTTACATACCTTAAATCTTTTCCATTTAATGCTTGGCTTGACCTTTTGTACCACAGCTGATAGTGACTGTGTTTTTTCCTCTTTAATGCTTAATTAGGAAGTTCAGAAATGAATACAGACTCCTAAACCTGTAGCAGTTGCCTGTGCAGCACCAGAGTATGGAGCATGGAGACAATATTTGCTTTTGACTTACTGTGAAATGGAGGATGTGAAAATATAACATGGATAGTGATGAAAGGGGACACACATCAGCTTGCTGCAGGGTACTCAGTGATAGGTAAGCACCAGTTTGGTGTGCTCCTTGGGCCAATAACCTGTGCTGTGCGGGGTGGCACGTACCAGCCTGGTTGGCATGTCACACTGCAGCAGCTGTTCTGCTCCCACTTGTGCTGGCACTGAACTTGTGCTGCTGGAGTGAACCCTGGAAGTACACAAAGCATCAAGTTTCATCACAAATAGTCTGATGTTTCTTCTTCACAAAAACATTCCAGGTATCTCATTATGTCTTGATATGATTATTATGAGTGGTTTTATATGGTGACTTCCTCCTGCCTCTCCCACTGTCTCTGGACTTTCCTGAGCACTGCTGTGGTGCCAAAACTCATAATGTTTAGGGCTCTAGTTACATTAGAAAGCCTAGAATTGTGCCTAGGTGTCTTTAGGCATATGCCCTCATTCTGGCCAGGGCAAGGTTAACTTTTTCAGTAGCTGGGAGGTGGCATGGCTAGGACCCAAAGGTGGTTCTATAACACCTCATATTACTGGGAGTGGGGAAAGGGACTTTCTTCACAGGAGAAGGCATTTCATCTGGTTGAGAAAAACATGGTGGAGGGTGTTGTCTGATATTGTCTATTATCGGGAGGCAGAGGGTGAGTTTCTGTGTCAATCATTTCTTCTACCTTTTGTTATTAATATTGTTGCTGTTACTGTTCTTTTTCTTATTTCATTGCTGTTTCCAGTAAACTGTTCTTATTTCAGCCTGTGATCTTTGTCTTTTGTGCCTCAGTTGGAGGGGAAGCTGCATGTGATTTTAGTTGGAGTATTAAATTAGAGCATAGCATTCCTAAATGGAACTTCCAACTCCCAACCCTACCATCATTGTCCCAATTGCTCCTGTGTGACCACTTATTTCTTGTTTCAGCTTGCTTTTCCCCAAACAAACCACAGAGTCTTTCAAAGGTTTTAATCATCCTTTGAATGGATATGTAGTAATTACTGTTAAACCTGAAAATGGGATTGGTGGCATTAGAAGAAAAGATTTATACTACTCATTTTGAGCACAAGAATAATTTCTTCATTGACACTTGTACTTTCTTTTAGTTACAGTAAAGCCTTACATGTAGCAGATGTCTTACTGCTTCAGACTTTTGGGAACCATGTCCTACTTTTAGTAGGTCTAATAGGCTCTCCTGGTGGTCTTTCACTATCTTTGGGGGTGTCATAGATTACAGGTGACAATGGTTAGCAGGACTTAGCACTGACAAAAGCAATGTAAAAGGTAGCTGAATGGAATTGAGAGGGAAGTGTCTTTAGCCCTGGTGAGATGGCAAACACTCTTTTCTGGGTCAATGTTTACCTCTTCACTAGTGAACAATGCATGAAAATGCTGTAGCTTTCATCCTTTTTTCCACCCACTACTGCCTTTTTGTAGAAATACCAAACTGTTGCCATTTTCATTTAGTTTTATGAAAAGAAATTGCATCAGGTTAAAAAACCCCAACAACAACAAACCACACTGGAAGCATTCGCTAATGGGAACTGGAGAACTGCAAGGGTTCCCCCTAATTTTGTGTATCTTTATTTCACTAACAACATGAACTTTCTGAGATAGTGGATAGGAAAGGGTGTCAGGGTGCAGCATGGTGTAGCTTCCTACAGGAACCAGGGAGCTGGGGCTGAGGGTGTGAGTGGGGCTGAGGAGGTAATGGGCTCAGCCCAAACCCTGCATGTGAGAAGCTCTCACGTGCAGCCCCTTTGAACTATGCAGGGTTTTGGTTTTTTTTCAGGAGAGTCTTTCTTTCTCTGTAAGAATGAGTGTCCCATGACAACTATCTGCTTAGCTCCAGTACCATGCACAGAGGGGAAAATGCATGCATGGGCTGCACATAATGGGCTTCTGAAGGAGTGGAGAGGAGAGGTCTATTGATGAAAATTTCAGCAATGTACCTTCAACATACCTATGGAGTATCCTAAATATCAAACACTTCAGTAAGATAACCCAATAATTCTTGTCCTATCCCCAGTGAACAAGGATCATACTTTCTTGATCTGTTGACAAGCTTTTACAGAGTTCATCCTCTCATGAAAGAAAAAAATATATGAATATTTCTTTTACCGTGATAACCCCACAGCAGCTTATTGAATTTTTGTCTGTCTGGTTTTCGTAATCCTGTCTTATGAAACAATTCTTTTTTTCTGTTAGCTGCAGAAGGAGTGCTTATAAAAAGCTGAGAAAAAAAAAAATCTCTGAAAATAGCTGCTAGTTAATTTCCAACCTAGCTCTTAGAAACTATCCTTTTCCCTCACCTTGTTTTTCCTTTGACAGGAAAGTGGTAATCATCTGTGTTGGAAAGAATGGGAAGGAAGAGGGTGGGAAGAAGAAGTATGTGTAAATGATTTAAAACAGAAGACAGATCACATTTTACGCCAGTAGATTTACTATAAACAGCAGATCCCAGAAGTAATTGAAACACTTGACTAGCAGTGCTTAACTGATAGATTGAGGAAAAAGAAATCATAAGAGCTAAGACATGAAACTGAATTTCTTGAGATTTGCATAAAGTTAAACATTACCAAAAGGGAATCAGACTACTAACAGGACAATTAACATAAGACCAAAAAAGCTTTCCTTAAACAAAATGGGAAAATTATTCAAATTTAATATTATTTAAACTTGTGTTATTCTCTTCACACTTCATATAGCAGAAGGAAATAACTTTTTCCCATAAAAATATTGGTATCAATACTTTCTATCCTTTACTTTAATATTTAGTATGGGAATTAACTGAGATATATATCCCTATTTATGTGGAATATAAGTGGTCCCACAGTGCTGTTATGTATACTACTCCCAAATATTTATTCAAGAAGTGCTGCCTTACAGCAGAGATGATAGCATTTCTCTTCCACATTGATGTAGGGCTCTTTAATAGGAATGTGATGATACACATTTTGTTATCAGAAAGGGAAGTGAAACCTTTTTTTTCCTCAGAGGTTCTATATAGTTATTTTTAAAAAGCCATAGAATTTAGGTGATAAGTGTTTTGCCCTAAGATGCAAAATAAAGAACAGGAAAAGAGAATTACTATTTCTAAGTAATTACCAGGAAAGAATGTGTTCATTTATAACTACTGTGTAACACTTCAGCACTTGAAATGGTTGCTCAGGGGGTACTGTTACTATTTTTCATATATCTTTAATGGTGTTATAAACATTTATAAGACAGAATAGTAGCATAAAGAAAGCAATTTTATATACTTGAAATTTATTTACACTGGTCAGGTGATGCATTTAAACTTGAGATATGAGCTAGCTGGCAACTTCAGCTAGTTCCCTGGAATGAATGTTTGTAGTAAAGCTGCAAGACAACAGCAGTGTAAAAAAACAATTTTTTGTTTGTTTGTTTTGTTTGTGTTTTGAGTTTTTTTTGTTTGCTTCATTTTACAATCAACTCAGAGTAATTTTTTTTATTGAGAACAGTTGAGGGAAAAATTCTTTATAATGAAATATTCACTCCAGGCTGCTTCAGCTCAATCACATACTGATTGCTTATGCAAAATTAGAACTTCAGGAAAATGTAACCTATTTTGTGAAATGAAGTATTTTTCACATGCATTGACTTGGGATAATTTCAATTATTTCATGTTTCAGGAGATGAGTTCTTCATCGTCAAGAAACATTGAACCATTCATTACTAATCTTGGTTCTATATAACCAGCTGCAGACATACTCAATTTTCAAGGGAAAGAAGCAATAGATGGTCATTTTCAAAAGCCCTTGTGTTATTTTCAGTGAAGTTTGTGGTTCCTCAGTCATTTAAACACTCCTGAAAATCTTTACCTACACAGGAATTATTTTTCATTCTCTGCTATAACTTTTCCCTGTATAAATGAGGGTTTGTGTTGGCATAAAGACCCTTCTGCAGAGACAGAAATAAGGGTCTTGAAGCAATAGTGAGAGAAGGAGAATGGCCCCAACAAAGTTCAAGATTAGGATATGGTTTAGTACTGGATTTGTCAATGTTGGGTTAATGGTTAGACTTGGTGATTTTTGAGGTCTTTTCCAACCTCAATGATTCTGTGACAGTGAGACTCTTGACTGATAATGTGTTCTTTACTACCATGTAGTTCAATCTGGAGCTTCATTATTGCTGTTTTGATCATGCTCATATTGTGAAGGAACTAGAGTGCGTTCCTGGAGGTCACTGGCAATGAGCTAAAATGGAACAGACTTTTTACAGCAAACTTTGTTGTAAAAGGTACCATAGAGTTTGAGCATATCAAGTTTATTTTGTGCCTGTATTCAAAATTACTTACTTATAGAAAGTTCCTATTCTTCCACAGCAGCAGAAAACTATTCTACTTTTACTCCTGCTGACTGCAAACAGGAAATCAGTTTTGGTTCTTTCAAAACATTCCTTTTCTATTGGTCTACTAGTTTAACAAGGACTCACTTTATTCCTACTAGACTGACTCTATCAGAAACTCGCACCCACCAGTTCTCTACCATCTTTAGAAATTACTCTGAGTCATTTTATTTAAAAGCTAAGCCAATTAATGTAGAACTTCATAGCTCAGATGTTATTCTGGCCCACAAGATTCTTGAAAGAATAAGCAAATGCTGGCAATACAATTGAGAGGAGATAAACTTTTTGTAAAAAAGTCATTACTCATTTATATCTAGAGTTAAGATTTTGACAACACTTAAAAATAATTCACTGGTAATTCACTGGTGAAGTCAAAGGAACACTTTTAAGTTGAAAGCATAAATAATGATTGAGTCATACATGCAAGAAGTAATAGAGATATTTTCAATGTGGAAGTGTGATCGTGTCAAACTGATTTTAAAATAAATACTGCTCCAGTATAGCAAGGAGAACAGAACAACTGAGCATTGCAGTTCTTTTTGCTTGCACTCTGTGTGTGTGGAGACTTTTTTTCTCACTAAAATATCCTTGGGAAATCTAACTACCATCACAAACTGTTCTTATAAATATACATGGAATTTGTCTACTAGGGACCTCATCTTAAGTGGAGATTATTTTCCATGTTTTTCAGCAGTCTTCCAGTGTAAGGGAATTTACACAGGAATACATCATGGGAGTAATCGTATCACCCCCACATTTGTTTTTGTCATTTTTCCTTCTCTATTGAGCATATAAGTGATATCCTAGGAAAAACTACTCCTTGAGGACCAGCTTGAGATCCTTGAGGGCAGCTGTAGGAGTGCCAATTTAGACATATAGAATGTAATTGACCAGTGTGATCATTCTAAAAATAGAGGGGAAAAATGTTTCTATGTATATGGATAAAATTCAGATCATCCTGAACTCCAAGTCAGATCTCCCACAGAGTTTGGTGGAAATCATGACAGTTTCAAAGCACCCAATAGCAAAGACTAAACTGCACTGAATATTCATTTGTCTAAGAACACTAGACACAAAAATTAGGAAAAATAGAAGAAGAATCAAAACACATAAGTAGGGCTGATGTCCTGAAATAAAGTAGCGTGCAGCTACAAATGAACTGCTCAGGAGTTGGCACCTTGCCATTTCTCCATGATCAAGAAATCGCTGACACTTTAACAAGGAGTGCAGTTTCTCCACATCTAGTGGTTGCTCCATATAGAAGTGTTGTGACTACAGCTGTATGTTGGCTTAAATGGTGGATGTAAAAGATTTAAAATCCCTTCTGATTTAATTGACATGAACTCAACTTGCTGCTATATGATTCTTCCCTCTCATGCTGGTTTTAAATATTGAGAAGCACAGGATATTTCTGAACACACACAGACACAAACACGAACACACACAGACACAAACACAAACACAAACACACACACACACACACACACACCCCCAGAGTGCTGGAAGGAGATATTCAGGAACGATCAGAATTGTTGCCACAACTCAGGGCACCAGGATTGTTAGCACAAACATGTTTTAGCTCTCAGACTGTGCACTTCTTGGTTATCTCTTTATTCAGTGGTCGCAGTTCTTCCAAAAGACAGCATGTGTCTGTTACTGCACAAAGTACGTCTGTCCAGTGCACACAGGTGAATTTATGTTGCATGGCAGAGGTACCTGGGTCCTTGCCTCATTTGATAAGGATGCTGAGTGTTATGCTGAGAATATGGGTGACGACAAACAGAGAAAAGACTCAGAAGGTTAGGGAAGATAAACATAAGCTTGAGAAATTGGTTTCTGCCCTGGTTTCTGCCACAAAGTTAATACAAGAGGAAGAGCAAATTACTTAAGCAGAAATCCTCAGGATGGGACATTGAAAGTGCATTATCAAGGGTTCCAACTTATGATACCTGAAGCTTCTTTTAAGTAATTGCTGAGTAATCACAGCTGCAGGCAGTTTCTTGAAGATGTACTTTGAATATATAAATTGCTATGAAGATTTTTTCTGCATCTTAAAGGCACTGAAGCATTTCAACCCTAATACTGCAAAGTTAATAGTAATTAGAATCCTGTCACTTGCTCACTAGCTGTAAAAGTGAGAAAAATAAAGTTTAATCTTTAACCATCTATTTTTTGTATCAAAATCTGTGCCCACAGGAAGGTAGGTGATATTATGTTCAGTGTGTCTTTAGAATAGCTGACAGATCTAATGAGTAATGCTGATTAAAGAGTTAAAAAGACACTGTAATGATATGCAGGAACCTTTTAGAAATAATCTTCTATGAAAGTGTCAAAAAAAAGTTTGTTAAGGCATTCACATAATTTACATTTCTCAGCTTTTGAATAATTCGGTTCAGGCACATCCTACATTCTTTTCATTTTTAATGTTCTGGGTGACATACTGGTTGGAGTAGAAAAGGTTTTGTTTCTGTATAGAAACTTTGTCTTAATAATGATGTAGAATGCAATGGCTTGTTCTTGCAAGGTTTGAAAAAGACTTTCAAAATGGAGCTAAGAAAACTCACAATCAAGGCTCCACACTCTCGATGCCAAACGTCAAAATTAGATGCAAGTGAAAAGGCAAGGCATAGAAACTCTTCAACTGCAACTTCACAGTTGCAGCACCATACAGCATATTTGAGTGGGTAAAGCACATTGTTACAGGATATAGCATACACAGCACAGGAAGCAGGTAAGAGCTCTGACATGCATTGGAAGAGATCTTCCATTTCGTTATCCTCCAGCACATTTTGCCAGGGCTAATTTACTCAGACAAACAGAAAGTAAGAGAATGAATTTTTTTAATACATTTCCCCAGCTCTCTCAGGAAAATCATAAGGAGCTTGAAATCAATCTGGCAGCCTTTCTTTTGCAGGTTATTTAATGAGGGAAGAAAGAGATGCTTTGTGCAACTCAATCACTTGCACAACTCAAAATGCAAATTATACTTTGAAGCAGCTAGTGAGTGCCCTGGAACAGTGTTTGCTCGTATAGACAAAACCCATTGCAAAATTTTGCTTTGAATTTACCCATCCAGCCTGGTAAGAAAACCCAATCAATCAGAAACATAAATAAAGGACCATGTTAGCAGACATTTTCTATCAGAATAAAATTACACTTGTAGTCAGATGCCCTGAGGATAGGTTCAACATCAAAACAGTCAGATTTTATCCTCTACTTATAACTTTTGCACACACACCATCAAAACTTGCTGCAAAATTTAGATAAAGCAAAAAACCTCACATGGGATCATAGGAAAGAAGAGACTGGAAGAGACCTCAGCATATCTGTAGTTCAGTCTCCCACTCCAAGCAGCAGCAGGTCTGAGATCAGAAGTTGCTCAGTGATTTATCTAATCAGCTCTTGAAAACCTCCTAGGATGGAAATTATACAACCTTTCTGGATTATTTGTTCCAGTACAAGATCACACAGGTGGAAAATAAAATGTGGTGCTGAATGGCAAATAGGGAAACACTATATGGCTAACTTCATGTTCTTATCAGACTAGGATGATATAGCTGCATGCTGTGCCTTTCAGAAAGAGGTGTGCATACTGAGATTATTGGAGTTGATGTCAGGCATTCCAAATAAGATCAACAGACAGACCTACCCAAAAATCTTACTTAATTTACAAGAAACTTCACTTTCCTGAGAAAACTTATATATGGCTTAAATTCTACAGCTATATCTGTGAAATTGCCACCATAGTAGCAGAGTGGAGAATATCTGCAGCTGTCTGCTCCTCAGGGTTCCCAGGCAAGGTAGCCCTCCACAGAAATCCTTTGAGGGGCTTTATCTGGAAAAGATATTATAAGCAAGTGTAGCACATTACAGCACCAATGCACAGAGCAGAAAGTACAGCAGTCTTTCAAATACTTGATGTTTGGAGGTAAATTGTTCATCATTCATTGCAGGTAAAACTGTCACAGAAAGGAAAGGATTCAAACCCGTATTTCTCATTGTTCAGTTCCTGATTTGAAATTAACTCTATGTAATCTACATTCAACCCTCTATTAATTTTGTCATATTAACCCCATTTTATGGAGAGAAATAGAGAGTTTGAAGGGCAGGAGGTAAAGTCAAAAAGAAGTAACATGATCTGTCACATAGGACAACGCCGTGGGAGAGAACTGAGTGTAATTTTGATCACTGCCTCCCATACTGTTTTATGCAGGGTTTTTGTTATTGGTCAGTCACCTTCACAGTAAAAAAATGATGCTCAGACAGAACCTCCTGTGTTTCAGTTTGTGCCTGTTGTCTCTGTTTTTGTCACTGAATGTCAGTGAGAAGAGCCTTCCTCTGTCTTCAGGACACCCTCACTTCAGATATTCATAGACATTGATAAAACTCGCCCAAACCTACTCTTCTCCAGGTTGAACAGTCCCAGGTCTCTGGGTCCCCTCTTGGACTCAATGCAGTATGTCTATATCTTTTTTGTACTGGGCAGCCAGAAATGGACACAACACTCCAGGTATCTCATCAGTGCTGAGTAGAAGGCAAAAATCTACTTCCTTGACCTGCTGACAACACTCCTCCTACAGTGGCCCAAACAAGTTTCAGGTTCTTCAACAGACAACCCTTGCTGTACTGTTTTGCAAATTTAAGTAACCTTTCATGAGAAGGTTAAGATGATGACATGGAAACAGATGTTTCTAGTATTTTTATTAGTGAGTAAGTTATTCAGGTGATTTGCAGAGGAGAATTTGCAGGGAAAACATGAAAAATATCCCGTGTACAGGATTTGCTTTAGTGATATTCAGTGTAGTTTGATTCAAAGAGTACATTTCAGAACAACTGGCTTGTTGTTGGTTGAATACTTTTAAGGCATCTCTTCAAGTGCAAATGAAATCTGAAAAAGATTAGTGTGACTAATGTTCCTTGAATTACTTCAGACACAGATGTTTTAGCTCCCAATTCTGCAAAAGTTTTTTCTTAAGTATAACTTGACATTTCTGAGGACTGACCATTTCAGTGGTTTTTCTGTGCCAGAGCTTTCAGCTGGGCATAACCTGACCTATGATAAAGCAGTCTCTGATCTACATTTCAGTTCCTCCATTTTTAAAGATGAAAATAGGGATAAAATTCAGCTCCCTGTTCAACTGAAATTGCAGTTACATTTTATTTTTTTTTCAAAAAGCTGTAATAATTAATTTTGAACTAATTTTCTGTATCTATGTAATGGTTCCTTCTGGTTTTAATGAATTTTGAGTCTTAGATCCTCCATGAAATAACCAACATCAAAAATGCAGGAGAATGAGAAGTCTCAGCCATGGGATGAGTCAACCTCCTTGTTCCTTAATTTTCCTTGAGTTTGGATCTATGTCAGACTCTTAGACTAATACTTAGCAACTAAAAAATAGGGAAAAGTATTTGCATGAGTTGTTAAACTAAATGGTAGCCTTGTGTTTTCATTTGGGTTACTAGTATTAATTAAATTGTCTCAGAGATTGTGGATATTGATTGAGAGGACACGGTTTGATTAGGACACAGTGAGAGATGGTAATATAACATTTTAATGAAAAAAGCCTTAACATTGCTTTGGATTTGGATCAAGGCTCTGATGCTGAAGCATGACTGGAAAATGGTATTTCGCTGTGTATGAAGACATTTGTAACAAGGTACTTGTAAAGAAAAATGTTTTAGAGAAATGAAACTTAGAATTACAGAGTCCTCCTTGTTTCCTTTTCCTTAACACAATAACACTTCTTCAAATATTTTTTTTTCTGAACCTATATTTTAACAATGGATGTGGGCCACATTTCTGTGTGTAGAATTGGGAGTCCAATTCAAATGAAGCAAACTTGCTCAGCTTCCTCTTGGTGCTCCTGCAGTACAGTGATTTGCAGGCTCTGGCTTTCCGTAGAGTCTTCTTAGTAGTGATTGCCAAAGTGCTGTCAGTTTAAGAATTTGCAGAGATTTATACACTAGTTCTGAGGGCCCCTGAGATTCTGCTAATTGTACTCATTCCTTACCTACACAGTAGAATGGATTTATAATCATTGTAACCTGAGAAAACACTAATTTATTAGTGCTAGACATAAGTTTTTCACATTAAGATAAAGTAACTAAAACTGAAGTCAGTGAGTGACTTTCTTCTAAAGGTCCAATGAGCTGAGAGACCCTGGATATATTAATGTATTGCAGACATCTCAGATTATCTTTAAATGCTGGAGATTCTTCCATGATTTGTTCAGTAATCCATACTGCTTCTGTGGAACTCCACTGATTTAGTTTTCATTCTGCTATATAGGAGAGTTGACTTAAAAGATAGGAGCATGGTTTTTGTAATTTATTTTTCTGTGGGAATTTTCCATGAGTTTGCATATATGCATTATAAAATCTGTTTTCATGCTTCAGTCTGACTCCACTGATCAGATAATTGTTAACTGAAAACAGGTAGCTGGTTTTTTTGTATGCAAACTCAAATGCATCATTTTCCCACACACAGGCGTGACTGACAGAATATATACAAATGTTCTGTTGTATTCCTACAGATAATTTTGTTTTCTAAACCAAACTAGAACAATATCTCCCCTTCCCTCCTGACTTTCCTGTGTTAAGAAACAAAAAGCACACAAGCTCAGCTTGTAGCAGCTCTTTAGTCCACATCTGCAATTAGTACAGGCAAAATGCAGTATTTCTATTTTTTCAATAACTCGTCTGTGTGCATTGTGACACAACTTTCTTAGTTTTATAGCCAGGTTACAATTTACAGAATTCAGAATCTAGATACCAAAGTAAAGTATAGGAGCACTTGCATCCATCTATCATCAGTAGGTGACATTTTAGAGTTACTGCAGTTTGCAAATGACCTTTGAGGTGGTAGAAATGTCGGTGCAACCACAACTCTGCTTCAGCCCCAAAATTCCATTGCCTTCAAAATCTATCCCAAAAGATACTACCACTTCCACAAAATAAATTAGTTGGAATTTGTATTAATTTTCTCCTCCATTTCCTTCCATCTCACTGTTGAAAGCAGCCAGGTGAATGGAACTTTTGAAGGAGGAGTTTGACCCAGAATTAAGCTTCTGCTCAGATGAATTTGAGTTTAAAAAAATATAAAATCTAGATAACATTTTTAAAGCTTAAGGGTTTGAGTCATTCACTATACCTTTCAATAATCCACTGTGGAAGCACATTCTAGGTGTTTCTCAGAAAGCAGATGACAAATTTTAAGAATCTGGGCTCGTGCAAGCAAGTTCTCTAAAGCAGATCTTGTGTTTCTTGAAGCAAGTAGTTTTGTGAGTTATGGGAAAAAAAAGAAATATTGTCCCTAAATCGTCAGCCCCACAAGATGACCTTTTCATAGAAAGTATGCAGAAAAGTTTATCACATAATGTGATGGTAAGGGAAATACCGGAATCTGCCTACTAAGATAAAGTATCTACTGAGTGGTGAGTGCATGTTTTCCTTCCTAGTTTTGCCCTCTTCCTCTCATTTTTATAGTTTAATGATAGAAAAATATCCCTTTGTTTGAATTTCATTAACAGTCTAGAGAAACTGAACCTCTATATCAGACCAGTTTCACTTAATGTCAGTAATGGTGGAGTGTCTTCTTTTCCTCTTGACAGAGGGTGGTAGGAAAGACAGGTACATGGGATGTAAGAAGGTCAGCTCCAAGTAAAACTTTGCCAACAATAATGTTAAGAGCCTTATTGCCATATTAATCCACTGATTAGAGGTTCTCCTTGAGTTGTGAGTTATTACATTTATTTTTTATTTCTACAGTGAACTGGCTGGACACAGCAGCCATTGACTTTTACAATCATCTCCTCTGAGTTTGCCATTTTAAGCCTTTGTTACCTCTTCTTCCTAATTCACAAGAATATATTTTTTTAATTTCACTAACAGAAGGATAGGACAAAGTTGTCTTGGATTAAAGTTAACTAATCCATCCTAAACATACTATTTTAATTTTTTTGCCACTCTTCTTAAAAAAATCCCTAATTTATATAGTTCCAGTTTACCCACCTGGGAGGTGGTTATTAGGGGTGCCTGACACTATCAGCATGCCTGTTAAAGTTTCCTTGAACAATATTTAAGAACTCTGGTTACTGTGAATTTCCAGCAGATGACTTGTATGAATGAGGAGTTCAGAATTTCAGAAGCTTTTGAAGTATTATTAATTTGACACATCTTCTGCTCATTCTCACTCTTGGTGAGTAGAGTTAATACATTGACTTATTATGTGATTTTTGCTATAATTAAATTGGAAGTTTGGATCTTATTTCTCATTTAATCACTGACTGCATTGTTGCACTTAAAGGGAAAGTAGGGAGCTAGAAAATTTCTAGTGAGAAAAATGATACTGTAGTACAATTATTAAATTATGCATCTATTTCAGTTAAAATTAGAAAAATTATAACCATTTTTATATGGGTTGTTCCCTTAATTGCCTTTTGAAACAAACCTGGAAAAAACTAGTTTTTAAAGGCCAAAAGTTTCTTTCTCAAGACATCATGGAAAAAGAAACAAAGGAAAATCCTTCAGCCTAGTGTTCCACTGGAATAATTTTTTGGCTTTATGAAATATTGCCAAGTAATTATATGCAAAATCTGGCCTTTATATGGCTTCTAGACTTCTTTTTTTTCAGAACAAATCACCAAAATCAACAGTTTCAATATGGAAGATTGTAGCAATAATATCAACTCTGCTTGACTGCATACATGTAATAGTTTTATTTTGTTTAGCTATTGTATGCAAATGATGTAACCTGATGCCAAAAGCTTAGATTTTCATTTATTGCTTCTTTAGTTTTCAGCCTTGGTAATGCCATGTGGGTTTATGTTTGAACACACTGATTTGCTGCTAACGGCTTTAATGGTTTTACCAGGTTGGAGTAAGGCATTTAGACATATGGTCATATTTGTAATCACATTATTTTATCTCAGGTAATACAAGACACAGGTGAAAAAAAGGGGTCAAATAATCTAAAATACTCTTACAGCAGTTGGAAATGTCCTCTTTAAACTGTTCAACTCTAGGTCTTTTATTATGTCTTTAGTTTGGAAATATTCATTGCAATGTGTATTGAAAAATACCTTCAGAATTCTTTCCTCTCTGTGGTGAATAGTTATGAAAATAATCTGAATTTAGATTGAACAGTGGTATATTGACTTTAACTTCTAATCTCTTATCTGTGTAAATGGATTTTTTCACAGTCTTTAGTTGTCACTTGTGTATATAGTGGCAAGTCACTGCTGCAGCAGGATGGGAGTGTGATATCATGCTTGAATCACAGACAAAGGCAAGAATGCTATAGGTAAATAATGAGGTCTGAAATACACATTTCTACTGAACTGTATAGGTCACTTTTTGGAATACAACTAAAAGCATTTAATCTATGAGTCAGTAAAGTCCAGGTTTGTTATAGCAGTTTCCACTGTGTTCAAAACATGTTCTTTGTACTTTTTGAACATAAAAGATTAAGTGGGAAAAATAAGCTTCAAAAGGAATGTGTATTACTGAAGTTGTTTGTTTGTGTGTCTGTCTGTGGCTGCCCACACAAATACTGGAAGTTGTACATCAACACTTTACCACCTGTATTCCTTTTCTGCTTCAGCAGTGACTAATCAATTGTAATTTGACTTGACTGTATCACATTGCTCATGGATGTTTTCTTTTTATGCTGTTCAGTGTTTGGTATACATCTGTCACATTCATATCTATTTAAATTTCTTCATCTGAAGAGCATCTAAGCTGCTGTTTAGAAAAACACTTAGGCTATTAGTGTTATAAAATTCAGTGTAAGATCCTACGTGAGGCCTGGTGAAAAGTAAATAAAACTTATTTCTCTCGGTCATGCTCATTCTCTCACAGGTTCCACTCCCTCATCAGACCATGTGCTCACAAGCACTATATGATCTGTGTGTTCAAGGGTTTATCCAGACACAGAAGGACAAGATGTGGTGGCTAATCTGTCCTCACTGTCCCTCTCAATTGCTGACAAGAAACTGAGGGTTTTTTTAAAGTCTTTCATGCTTTTTAGAAGTCAAAAGTAACAACTATCAAATGGTTGTAAACAGCAGGGCGAAGTCCAGCTGGAGCTCAGTGTTGAGTGGTGTATCCCAGGGTTCAATACTGGCACCAATACTGTTTAGCATATTAACATAAGGATTTCCAAAAAGAACAACAAAGTTGCTGAAGGGGAGTAGCTGAGAGAGCTGGGCTTATTTAGCCTTGAGAAAAAGAAGTCTTATACCTCCCTACAACTGCCTGAAAGGAGGGTGTAGTCAGGTGGGAGTCAGTCTCTTCCCCCAGGTAACAAGTGGCAGAATGAGAGGAAAAGGCCTCAAATTATGGTGGGAGAGGTTTAGATTGAACATTAGGAAAAAAAATCTTCACATAAAGGGCAGTTAGGTGTTGGAACAGGCTGCCCAGGGAAGTGGTGGGATCACCATCCCTGGAGATATTTAACAGCATAGTTGTGGTGCTTAGGGCTGTGGTTTAGGGGTGGACTTGGCTGTGCAAGTTTAAATGTTGGACTCAGCTACCTTAAGGGTCTTTTCCAACTTAAATGATTCTATGGTGGAACAGAGTGCCTTCTCAGCAATATTGTCAGCTTATATATCAGAGGGTTGTGCTGCTGTCCAGATGGACCCTGACAGGCTGTTAAAAATGAGCCAACAGGAACCTCATGAAGTTCATCAAAGGGCAGTACAAGATCCTATCCCTGGAAGAGAGCAACCAATAGAGTTTGGAGGCTGACCAGCTGGTAAACAGTTTTACAGAAAAAGACCTGGGGGCCCTGGTGATCACAAATTTGAACATTAACAAGCAATGTGCCCTTGCATCCAAGAGAGCTCATATCATCCTGGGCTGCATGAGGAACCATCAAACTGGGGGGGTATAATCCCTTCCCTCTGCTCAGCACTCCTGAGTCATATCTGGAGTGCCGTGTCCAGTTCTGGACTCCACAGTATGATGGAAAAATGGATGTACTGAAGTAAGTCCAGTAAAGTGCCACTGAGATTATTACAAGTCTGGAGTACTCTCATACAAGGACAGGCTGAGGACTGTCCATCCTGAAGAAGTGAAGGCTCCGGATGGATATCATCAATGTGTGTAAATACCTGATGGATGGTTAGGAAGGTTAAAGCCCTGATAGAATTAAATCTGGCCAGAGGTGTCAAGGGCAACAAGAAAAGCTTCTCTAAGTACATCAGTGATAAAAGGAAGACTAGGGAAAACACAGGTCCTCTCCAGAAGGAAATGTGAGACCTGGTTGCCTGGGATAGTGAGAACACTGAGATACTCAGTGACTTTTTACCTCAGTCTTCCCCAGGAAGTCCTCCAGTCACACTGCCCATGTCACAGAAGACAAAGGCAGTGACTGGGAGAATGAAATGTCCAAGTTCGGCCTGTGCCTTGACAAGAAAGGGTTTGTATTCCTTTGATGTCAGTTGCTCTGTTTACTGCATACCAAGCAAAGATCCTCATTTTGTTGACTATAGCACTGTAGAAATTCCTAAAATATTTGCAGTGATATGTGTAAAATGTGGTGTTTTGCCTAAGTTAAGTATTCACTGCGAAGTATTCTATTGAGAATTTTGAGAAAGTTTGGCAAATGCACTGAGTTACTTTAATGCACTTATATAAACTGTTAACATTTAAAGTCACAGTAAAAATTGTTTACTTTTATATCATTGGAAAGATGACTATTAATTAAACTGAGAACTCTGTTTGAAAACTTTTAATCCTCATCAATGAATTAATTTTCAGTCTGCTTCCTGACTACCCTACAGGTTTTGTATCAGGATTTTTTACAAGTACGCTAGCAGCAATATTGAGCACAATATGACTGTCATTGGAAAGATATTGACTGAAAAATATAAGAGGAGGTTATGCTGCCCTTCGCTATATGGTAACTCTTGTGCCATGTGGACCATAAAGTCTGTGGTAGAAGCAATTTCCTGGGAAAAAGACTTTATATGTCCCTGTCATGGGCTTTAACCATTCTACAACAAATGAGGTAGGTATTGTATATGTAGGTGGTCTTTGAGGCTCACATATCATCTGTTTCCAAAATATTCATCCTTCAGTACAATGAGAGAGGCAGGGTCCCTTAAAAAAGTAATGTGTGGCTTCAGTGCTGGAGAAGACTGAATGAAAATATTGTATATAAAAGTGACTGGCAAATTTGTAATTTATGAGAATTTACTTCTGCAGTATTTTAAAAATGCACAGTTTACTTTTGTATAAGCTGTATATGGTTTTTAAGAGACAAACAAGCACTCAAGTCATTAGAGCATATGGCATTATCCTGCTGGGGTCACCAGCAGGGATGAATGTTTCTTCATCCTGTGCAGAGACCTTTCCCACTTGAATTACCAAAGTGTCTAATAAAATGTGACAAATTGTTATCAATGGACCTTTGCTCAAGGAGGGCAGGGTGCTGTGTCCCTGGATGGCAAAGCTGCTGTTGCTGTTCTGCTGATGGCAGAGGAGTTGTGAGCAGAGAAGCTCCTGTGTTGTATCACAAGGTCTTTGGTCATTGTTTCCTCAAGGGCTCGCACACTGGGTCTTTCTCTTTTCCCCAGTCTGTCTTCTTGCATTATCATCTGTCATCCCTTCTCATCCTTTTGCTAAGCACTTTGTGTTCTTACATCTTCAAGCTTCCAGTCCTAGTTTTTCATCCAGACATTTACAGATTTCCACCTTTCTACTCTGTTTTATTTCTCTGTGATAGACTGTCCCTGTTCCTGACTTCTGTTTTACTCGTTCTCATTCTTACCAAGAGGTCTTGTTCTCTCTCTCCCTCCCCTCATCAGCTCAGCTTCCCCTACTTCCTCTCCATATTCAGTGCAAATGCCATTTCATTTTTGATTCCACCATCATCTTGATTTTCAATCTCCCTCCTTCTTCCTAAGTTTTCTGGAAAAGTTTCCTTTCCTCCTTTCAATTTTTCTCTCCTCCTGTATTTCCAGTCATATGGAATCATATTATAAGCCAGTTTAAGAAAAAGGGTGCAATAGGTTGAGGCTATAAGGAAATAAGTGACTTCTGTTCAAACTTTTGTGTCCCCCAAATTCTGTTCCAGCAAAGCCTGCTGCAGCTCCCAGCAGCCCAGGGCTACAATGGCAGAGAAAGTCCCAAAGAGCTTCAGTTTGCCAAGTGACAAATTTATGTAGATCCTTCACTGACCACTGGCACTTACAAGGAGGAAAAGGGAAATGTGAACTGAATATGTAACTTAGACAGTCCGCTGAAGCATTATAAAAAAATCACCCTAAACTACCTATAAATTGCAGGTGAAATTTTGCCTCAGTTCAAGTTTGGATAAGTTGGCTGAAAATCTGGTTTTGGAAATAGGGGTCAAAATTAATACCAGTGCTATAAAATTCTCTACTTAGAAAGGGAGTGTATTAAGCATTGATACAGTGCTGAGAGAAAGAGGGCTCTGATTTAAGGACTTATAAACAGCAAAATGCAGATAATCGGAAGGAGAATAGGAGTGAGAATTGAGATGTACTAAGTGACTGTAATTTTTTGGAAAATATGTTTTTGCAATCTGTGAAAGAAAAACTGGAACAATTATATCCTGGAACCTAAGGGAGAAAATGAACAATTGATCCTAACTGGTAGAACTGTGCATGTAAAAATGACATTTTATTCAGCCTTTATGAAAAAATGTATCACCAAAATGTATTAAAAAATATTCAGGCAAACATCTCTCAATTAATAAGAAGAAAGGAAAAGAGAACTAAAACAAACAAAGAAAAAGCAAAGGCAATATGAAGGTGTAAGTTGGGTTGTAGGAGAATGCACTGAAAGTGGAACAAAGAAAGCAGATTGTTGTATTAAGAACATTTTCCCCATAAAATTATCACAATTTGTCATGGATGAATGTTTGAGGGGAGTATTTTTATAATACATAATGTTCCTGTTCTTTTGAAAAAACAATTTTTAAAAAATAGCTAGAATTTCCTCAAAGGGAATAAATAAAAAAAATAGTTCAAGCATTTCCTGAGCTTGTGTCGGTGTTTCAAGGATAGATGCATTAAGCATTCTTCTCTTTTCATATATGCATACATATGTCCCCAAAGACAATTTCAAGTTACACAGTCAGTTAATGATCCAGTTTCTTATAGGAAAACCTTCTTTTAAAGTTGTTTTATTTTGTATTCATTGAGGTCACACTGTGTCTCTCATCTTTGCAAGCAGCTCTCATTCATGTCAGAGGCAGTTTAACAAGCTTAAGCTCCAATAACATCTTCTGGTCCCAAATGCCTTCTGACAGAGACAGTATACACAAAGCTACCAAGCTCTGCTGCATATGAAATTAGCAATACACATTGGAGTAGATAACTCTATACAGGGAGATAATAATTGCAGAAGTACAGTAACAGTGGAAACCTGATGAAGAAATTGGGAATGTGAACTCATGCGGTACTGTCTCCTTAATGGACCGTACATGTTTTAGACAGTCATGCTTTCCTCAAAGCACAAAAGTGAAGATGTAGCTGAATCAATAGATATAAATAAATTTGTGTCTTCTAAAGTGTCTACTTGCACGTTTCTTTGCAGGCAGACAACATTACCTCTGAGGTTTATTGAATATTTGTGACATATGGCATTACCTTCTCTACAAAGTACACAAGAAAGGAGAAAATAATCCTTCTTCTTTTATCCTTCTTTTCTGTGCACTTTACCGGATCAAGGCATCCGTTAATCTTAATGGGAGTCTTCAGTATGCAAGTGATATTAGTTTGAAACCAGGGTGAAAAGTATTACAGGGTTTTGTGAATTTTAGTCAGAGATGGATAGAGAGATCCTGCAGAGCAGATTGACCGTCCATTTATTTTTTCAGGCTTTAGGACATGGCATTCTTCAAGGCTTTTTGAGATTTCTAATATTTGTTTGTTTGATATCTATGCAACCAAAATCATTCGCATAAAACATTCGCATGTTTTTTCTGCAAAATCAAGTAGCTTGGAATGAAGAAGTGTCTGAAAGGATGTTTTCTGCACAACCTAAATCTTTTATCCTCTTCCATCTACCTGCCTTCCGGTCTGGATATGCATTTGGAGACAAGGTCAGTATTGGGCACAGGCAAATATGTGGTTACCTATAGAGGAAAAATTGCAATGAAATATCCCTTGGAAAGGCTATATTGGGATCCTGTGAAGGGTCTTTATCTTTGTTGACTATATAATTTCTGTCTCTTTTCCAAGGAAGCTCAGACCATCTGTCAGAGAAGTATTTGCTGTTGAGCAGTCAGGCTGCCTCTTGCCTGCTGCACAGCCTCACACACAGACAGGCTTGCTGCTACTGCTGCTGAGGGATCATAAAGCAGTTCTCTGTGTTTCCAGGAAAGGGGATGTTGCTCCACCAGTGGCATTTGCCATTTCTTCCCATATCCCATTTCACATCCTGTGGAGGGGTCTGTCCTGGCCCTCTGCTATGGGGTCCCTTTCTGATGCAGAAGCAGCCTAGGGAGCACTGGCAGCTAAGTCAGTATTTGGGGAAAGATGATCAAAGATCAGATCACCTGTAACGGGAGATCACAGGTTCATGAGAGATGTTAGAGAGCTCACCCAGACTTCCCCCGCAACTCTTTCCTTTTCACACTTTTTTCTTCTCCTCACTGCCAAAATTCTGCTGACATTTTGTACAGAGCTTCTTATCCCTCCAAAACAAATAGATAAGCAAATTCAAATCTCTCTAATACTTTTTGGCCTCCTGCAGTCCTTCCTTCTACTAGTAGTTAGCCTATGAGATTAACTGTGCTTTAAAAATGAATCAGGTCTGTGTAGTGCATGATGGTCTGGTTTAGTCCTTTTAAAAAGCAAAGCAAACTCAAACAGAGCCAAGAGCAAAAAGTCAGCTCTTTCACAGTTGGCCACTAACTGTGAGTTAGTTTTATATTTCTGTGTGCTCAGCATGAAATATCCAGGAACAGATCTGTGGAAGCCTTGAGCACACAACTGTGTCTGAAATCACTGGAAGTTGTGCTTCGAACAAACAAGGTCTTATGAAATGCTAAGTGTTCAGGAGGATGATGGCTTAATGTTTAATGCTAAATGAAATGCACCACATTAGTGAATGCTTTTGACAGTTTTAGCTTTTACTTATTTGGGCCTTAGTTCCCGGGGGGTAAAGCAAAAATAAGACCAGTGTAGGAAAAGGAAAGTTAAATGTGGAAGGTTTCTTCAAGGAGGAAATGGAGTGTGTGCTCAGGGAAGTTTTCACTGCTAGGAAAACTAGACCTGGGAAAAGATCAGTGTGGAAAGATTCCATTTATTACACCTATAGATCTTTATTCTTTGCCTGTTTTGAGAAGTAGGATTCCTGTGTAGAGATAATGCTTTCTCAGAGACATGCTGTAAGGGCCCTGCTGAGAGAGAGAGGGCGCACAAAAGGACAGGGAAGATCACAGCCTTGAAGTTATGCACATGCAAAAGGTGTTATGAAAGCAGCAGAAAAGAGGCCTGCTCATTCTCTTTTCACCTGCTGCATGAATTAACAGCATATTTGAGTTTCCAACTTCAAAATAAATTTTTCCTTAATACCTTAGCCATGGTCTCAGTCCCCTGGGTTACCCATGTGTGTATCAATTCTTACACCAGGTAATTGAGAGTGCTGTCAAATTGAATAATTAAGACTTCTAAAGGACTAGGTTTGTGATGGAGGAGACTAAGCAAAAGCCATGCTGAGGGCAATGATTTAGTGTTCAAACACTAACTGGCCCTTTTTTTCAACTATTATTTCTCCATTCAAAACCCAATCCTTCTTTTTATGATGTGGAAAATGTTTTCTTCACAGAGCTCCTAGAAGCCTATTCAAATGCTCTTTACTGAGTCATGCTTAGATCAGGCACCTAATATAGTTGGTTCAAGTTTAGAAAAAATGAAACAGAATGGGAAACAGGGTTGGACAGGCAAGTATCAGAGAATACCAGCTGTACGTGTCAGAAATGGATTTGACTAGATTGTCTTTAGGGTCCCTTGCAATCCAAACCATTCTGTGATCCTGTGAAATGTTGTTATTTTGTCTTACATATCTGTAGACTAATGCCATTATTGAAGAATCCAAAACTGTATGCATGTGAATTTATAAATACACCATTCCTAATCCTTCTTTACACTTAGGCTGGGATCTTAGCAGAGGTAGGATCTGGACTCTCACAAGCTGTTTAACATAGGTGAAATTCACTGTGGTACAGAAGCAGAGACTTCTTGGCAAACTGCTCATCTGGCTCTGCTGACCTTGTGTTAGTGCAGGTTCCAGGCTGTGTACTGTACATGGTCTCAACAGATGGAGAGTTTAACTCCTCATCCTCTAATTAGCATAAAATAGTTACTTGTTTTCATCTAACAACCTCAGTGCTGATATCAGTATTCCCATACTAACGCAAGAAACAGCTTTCAGTCATTGGATTGTAATCAGTGTATTGACAGTGACTCTGGAATTTTCACTTATCTAATTTTCAGACTCACTTAATTGTCAGCTTTATTTCTCAGAAGGCTGCTGTTTGATAAGCACTGTAAGATATATAAGCTTTACCCGACAGTCCAGAGACATAAAATGATAGGATCTTCACTGCCGTGTTCTATTTCTAAAAGAGAAGTTAAACTTTTTTTCATGAATTATTGTTGCCAGACCATACAGTAGGGACTGCTAAAACTTTATGGCCTTGAAATTGTCACTCAGCAGTTTTGCTAATCTTAACAGCCATTCACAACCAGATAATAAAACACAATATGCTCAGAAAATCTATAAAATTTGGGGCAAATCTTGCCACCTGATCTGAGAACTTTTCATACTGAGTCTGTTGTTTGCTGTTAGTAGATTCACGGAAGCTTGCAGAACTAATCCTGCTATTTAGAATTTATGCCTGTCAACACTTAATTCCCTGTAAATCCACTGATACTGACAAAGGTGAAGACAAGTATGGCTCTACTAAAACATTACAATTGCTAGTTGGGTTAGGGAGGGTTGGATGTTGCTGATCTTTAGTACTTTAAAATCGTAAATGCATGTAGAGTTAAGTAACAGGATAGTCAATTCCAGAGTCATACCAATTACCCACAACCTTCACCTGAAACAGCAGGTATTCTGCTAATTTATCAAAGAAATAATAAAAAATAATCCCTCTTGCAAATCTAGTTCCAAATGTTGAAAAAATTGTCAAATTATTTCATAAAGAAATGTGTAATCAACAAACTTTTTAAAAAAAACACCCAAACATGTCATGTTGGATAAATTGCAGAAATTATTTTGCAAAGTGCACAACTAGACCACAACATCTGTACCTCTCTTGAGGCTAATAGCATGTGGTCCCTGATTAGCATTTAAGCAGTTTTTCTGAGGTAAAAAGGAGCAGCTGATGGAAAACCACATTCCCCATGTAGTGTTCTCTGATTTCATCCACTGTTCCAGATGACTTAGCTTGTAAATAGGATTTTAAGTAAAGGAAGGGTACTCTGACCATACCTTAAAAGTTTCTTTTTACTTACAGCCAACTTCAGCATGGTTTAATGCACTGCTGCTTTGTAAAAAACCCTTCTGAAATAATTTGTAAAGCCTTAGGGTAGCTGTATTGTACAACTTTAAAAATAACTTTGAAGGAACAGTGTGGATAGGAGTAGAGTGTTATTGGAACATCCCATTGATGCCCAGTGGTGATTACTAGGCTTCCCACACTTAATTTTCACCCAGAAAAATGGGTAGTTTAAACTATCCAGTTGAAGGAAAAAGCTGAACTAACGCTGTTCTTTTAGCTTGGATTTAATCTCTCATGGGTAACCCCTCTTAGGTCTTGCTGGACTGAAGACAGATTTGTAAGTAGAATAATTATATTCACTGAGCACTGAGTTCAAGCTAAGTGAGTTTAAGTCAGTGTGCCCTGCTCACCTGACACAGCTTGCCCACGTGCCATAAACACCATTTAGACATTATAGGAAGCTGACTGTTTTGAGAATTGTATCTTCATTTGTTTTAAGAATAAAACAATATTGTTTCTGTCTTGGTGAAAACTTAAAGTTTGCTTTCCAGTGCTTCTATTATAGAAATACTTTGCATGTGTTTGTAGTGAACAATGTTGACAGACTCCTGGAGCCTGAATTCACCTTCAATCATTTTCAAAGCAACCTCATCACTGTGCCTGGTGCAGGAAGCCCTTACTGCCCACATAGGCTGTGAACAGAGTGTTGTGATTAACTGAGCACAGGCATTTTACTAGCTAGTGGCTTGTGCCCTGTCTACTGTAATTGCACAAACTTGAAAAGTGTAGTGGGACGTGTAATATGTTTCTCTGAAATAGCTTACCATCAGCTTCTTAGGGATCCTTCCCTTTACATTCCCAACTGACTTTCATTTTAAAGACAGTTAGTATCTGGTCACATCTGCTGACCACAGACTAGGGAACGAGTTGTAGACCATACATGAAAATACATCACTGATCTCTGCTGTTGTTTTAGAACCTGCAGAGAGCAATTTTTTGAGACTGCTAATCTCACAAGATTTTCTAAGGGTGAGTCAACCTACTTCAAACTACATTTATAAGCAGATTAAAGTTCTGCTGAGTCACAATGCACTTGCACATGACAAAAGTCACTTCATCAAGTGCACCACAAAACAGTTGCTGTGACTTCTGGGAAGCATTATAGAGTGTGAAGTCACATCTGTTCAAATAGTTCAATGCAAAGCTCATAAAAGCACAGAGAGCCACCAAGTTTTATAAACCCTTGGCTACTACCCAGATATGTAAAAAGCCTGGACAGTGGTGGTTCCAGCCTCAGCAATAGAAAAGAACTTTCAGAAACTAAATTGCACATTCTTTATAACCAATGTTCTAAGAAGGGCACAGATCCTCAGCAGGGTTTTCTGTCCCGATGGAGATGAAGAAAGCTACAAACAGATGTAATGTAATTCTGAGTCTTATTCTGAAGCTAAATACGGCACCTAGATGTCTCTGGTTCTTGTCCGGGAATTTATAAAAACAGATTTCTCATGCTAGAAATTAAGACATTTTTAGTAAAAAAAACTTACATTAAGGAGAAATTTGGGCTGTACTGTGAAGATGAACATTCTGAAGCATCTTTTTCAAAAAAGTTTGAATGTTTTACAATGAAAGTTTTTCTTTAGGGGTCATCTCAGGTTTGAAGTACTATATAGTGAGCACGTATGATGGATTTGTTTAATCTTTCAAGGAAATTTATCATGCCACCAAACCAAGAATGATATGTAGAAAAAATTATATAGTCTGCCTTTTATAACAAAAAGGAGCTGTCCAATATCAGAAAACAAACCTCATCAAATTTCTGCAAAAAAAATTCTCTATTCTTCCTTTTTTTTAACGCAATATTTCCCATAAAAAGATGCATACAAAACTTTCTCTTAAAGCAAAGCTACGAATGACTCGTTGCAAAATAGAGGAATGTTAAATACCATAATTTTTAAATCTGTATTTTATTGACATTTTAGGTTTTATATCCATATATTATCAATCTTGGTTCATAGCCATTGCTTACTGGATAGGGATTTAGGTCAGTGTTCTGACCCATGGTTTAGTATGGATGTAAGGTTACATGACTCTTTTTCATTTCTGGGGAAATTGTAAATTGTGACCTTTCCTTTGACTGAGAAAATATCTTTCAGAAAATCAAATAATTAAAACTGGGCCCTTATAATGATATTCAACACAGTTTACACAAAATATTTTGGCATAATTGTATTCACTATTTCTACTGAAAAAATTGTTCCACTTGCATTCAAACCTGGTTTTTGCTCCTTATTGAAGAACATTTTTTTGTTTACTCTTCGCCATCTCTTTTTTTGTTAGTTTTCAGTTTTTCTCTTTCTTCAGTTGCTTTCCTTTTTGTGGGAACCATGACTCTTTTAGTGAAACACACAAGCTGTTGGCTATGACTGGCAGTGGTATTTTGTTTTACTGTTTTGTATATTTTTGAACAAAGAGAGAATATGATAAAAGTATTATTGTACAGTATGTCTGTTTCTGCTTTTTAGAAAGATCTGCTGTGAGCTCAGAACACCCTACTGCAATTAGCATGAGGGATTCTTTATTTTAATAGGGATATAAGCAATTTAATAATATGAAAATAAAATCTTTTTATTCCTTATCCTCTCCACTCATCCTATCCTATGCACTTCAGTGTAAAAAAACCCAATAAAACAAAACAAAGCCAACCAAAGAAAAGATAATGTAGTTTTTTTTCTTGGATGGTTCCTTCCCTCATTCCCTCCTTCCCTCCTTCTTTCCTTCCCTCCTATAGCAAAATCCAGTTTGAGAAGTGGTTTAATCAGCTCCTGAGGAGCCTACATGTGGATGTTGCATCCTGATCTGTCAGGAGCCTGCAGCAGGAAAATTCTTCCATTTTGTTACTCAAATATTTTCAAGTCCAAAATAGCTTCTTGAGGCTTTTTTTGTTTTAAATGGGAAGGAAAATGGGTGAGATGCAGTAAAGACAAGTTTCCATAAGACACATGCACTGTGTCTGAAAGTTGTGCTGCCTTGAAGCAGTACCTCTGCTCAGGTTTAAGTACAGTAACACTGTATGCTGCTGTGTTATCTACAGGCAGAATAAGAGGAAGCTGTGATGTTGGAAAAAAAGGCTGAATATAGGCCTGTGTGTCCTTGTTAGGCACTGGACAACTGAGAAGGTGGTTGAGGAGGAAGCATAGGTGGTGACCCATTCATTGTTAACTGATGACTCATGGTTTTTGTCCAATCCTGGAAGAACAGAGAAGATCTGAGAGCCAGTAGGGAAGACAATGGGAGACGGGGACATAAATGGGGTGGGACAGTGTTGGTGGCAAGGACAAGCATTTGGGAGCAGTGCAGACTGTTTCCTTTTAAAGACCTATGTGATCACCATGAGCATGGAGGAGTTAATGTTTCCTTTGTAGGAACTCCACTTTTTAGCACAGTGTCTTCAGATGCAGAGATGAGACCTTGTGAATAAACCCCATAGCAAACTTCTTTTAATAATGTACTAAACTTGCAATATTTTCCTTTTTGAGTATGTGTATTTGCTCATGTGTATGTTTTCACAGCTTGCAGCCTGTGGACACTATGACTAAATGTAATTAAGCATCATAGTACTGTCACTATAACCCACAGACTTGCTGGTACCATTTTTAATTTACCCTACTTTGAAATGAACATTGGTTCATTTCCATCACACTGACAAGGCAGTGGTGGACAGACTATCTGCGTCTTTTGGTTGTCTCTAAAATTAGTATGGCATTCCACACACAGCATCTCTGGAGAAGCTTTGTATTAAGTGCTTGACTTGAATATCGTGCAGCACAATGTTGTGGGTACTATTAGAAAGACACAGAGTATGCCGTGGCATTGAACCTTCTCAGTAAATGCCATCAGTGAGGGTTCGCATTGTAAATGCTCCAGATTTATAACAATCAGAATTAATCTGTTGCTGAGAAAGGTGATTGTAAGAGTAAGGCTGACTCACAAACTTAAAAAATTTTGGCTTGTGTTCTGGACAAGTCTCACTGTGACTAACCTTTTTCAGAGACCAAGGACCAAAACCAGAGACTTCTGCTTTGTTTGTGTGGTTTTTTTGTTTGTTTGGTTGGTTGGTTTGTTTGTTTAAATAAAGAATGTTCTTTGTTTTCTTATCAGTGATTTTAAATTCCATCTACTCACCTATACTGACGAATAGCACCTTGTAACAGTTACAGATGAAAAACCAGGGTTTCAGGTATTAGAACAGGTTGATAACCTTAAACACTTCAGAAGGGAGCATTGTGAGATAATCCTCCTTCGGGCACATGCAAAGGAACATTTTCTGATTCAGGGAGAGCCACTCACTGCAGGTCTGATCCTCTCCCTGTGAACTCCAGCTGCAAAATGAAGCATCCTGCTTTCTCAGGGTGTTGTCAACTCTGCTAACGATGGATAAGAAGGTACCCCCATAGGTAGCTTACAATGTAATAATTGGTTCTAGTGTCCATTATAACAGATGCTTCAGAGAATGATTCCAATTTTATTCTAAGGAGGGCCAGAGAAAGGAAAACATGGGTGTGACCCGCACCTGTCATTGCAACTCTGATTAGTCAGCCAATACTCTGTAAGTACAAGGCACCTCATAGTCTCTTTATATAGCACCATGTGAAGCAGGTAGTGTTGTTCCTAGGATATTGTGTTTCACACACAACAGGGATGTGAAACAGAACTGATAGACAACCTGATTACAGACATAGGTATAAAGCTCAGTGTGATTCACGGTGGTTATTTTGGGAGTTATGAAGTGTACTATGGCTGTATACAGCACTCTGAATACTGTGCTGAGGGTAAGCAGGTCATCTGTTGCTCTTCAAACTCCCATCTTTTTACCGTGGCATTTCCTGAGCACTGTTTATGATGCATTCTTCCTTTATTTTCCCCACATTTCACGCTCCTCCGGGACACGTTGTGTGTGGAACTGGTTATGACTGCTATAATCTCTAAAGTCTTTGAGTTTTGCAATAGACTCTGGTATCATTAAAGGCATCCTTTCACTGGCCTCCTGCCATGCTTTTCAAGGAAGCACAAAGATGAGAAAGGTTAGTACTTCAGTACAGATAATAGCTAAATGTGTCTGAAAGGAATTGAAGGGTTTGTGCCTCTGCACAATGGCTATGTCCTTTCTGTGCTAGAGTGGCAGTGCTCTTGCATTCTGATATCCCAGGAACCTGCAGTAGGCAAGCTTCTCTACTTTATAAATAAATTCTTTTTGAATCCAAGATAGCTGAAATCACAGGATTTGCTTCCTGGATTTTAAATAATTTCCGATTGTCCCACAATCACATTCCTCAGTGTCCTCATTTGCTTACTGCTTTGTTCTTACAGCACAATCTAGATTTTTATCTGTGTCAAGAATGAAGTATTACTCCTGACACTACCTAAATTTATTTAGGGGTTCAAATTATGACAGTTGCTTCAGTTAAATAAGCCAAAACCCTCAGACAGTGCCAGAATACGCATGGCCAGACTGTCTTTCTGTAATGTGTATTTCCTGAAGTATCCTTGGATTCCTTGAGTCAGGATAATTAGTACTTTTTATCAACTGAATCTCCGGTATGTTTTGTGGTTCAAAAAAAGGACTAAAAATATTCTATTTGTTTTACTGTTTATAGGACTGTTATTTGACTCTGTTTCTATTTGGCTGCATTTTATTATCATGTTTGTGACACACAGTTGGCTGTGCCTTTTATAGAGCTTTCAGTATAGGAATGATATTGAAGTGTTCATTAAAATGTTTGTTTCTAGGGACACATGCTGCCAACTCTTCTCAACTGTGAATCTTTGCATTTCTGTTTTGCTTGGCAAGTCCTATCTTACTCTCTTAAAGTTAGAAGAGACCCTGCCTCAGAATGAGGACAAAGGACACGAAAAATTATCAGTATTCAGATCTTGGCATTTCCTTTCAGCTGATGGGAGCATCCTGAGCATCCACAGCCTTGAGACTTTGACTTTTAAGCACCTTCACCTACCAGCCTTTAATATTGCACTTTTCCTTACTGAACTTTTTTTCCTTCACTGGAAAAAAAACATGTCAAGGAATGAGTTTTGATTAAATAGAAGAGCTCTAGTTAAGCTTACGTCCATTGAGATCTAAATCCTCTGTACCAATGATAAAAAGGTCAGGTCTTTGTGCAGCATGGGTTGAATGAACTGTATCCCCTACCTACATCATATTACAGGATTTAATACTTTCTTGAAAGTTTGTGCTCTCTGTAGGTCTCCTAGGCTTACAGTGGTCAGTTGACACGTGTGAAGACTACTTCATATCCCTTTGCCACATTGACTTTGTCAAAACACTAAAGAGCTAGGTAAAAACAGTCAAAGCCTGCAGGAATTCTAAGTTGACCAGCGTAACTGTGTCTATGTTTTTACCTGAAAGAGATCAGACAGAAGCAGAAAATTAACTTGGAATCTCAGAAACTAGGTTTTACATGAATATGGACTAGACCAGTGAAGAACTAATTAAAGCAGCACTCAGGGCAATGACTAAAGCAAAGAAAAGAGTTTGTACATCAGTTAATTGTCAGAGAGCTTCTTCCTCGTTAGGGTTGTTCTTAACAGCTCCCAAGGTCTTCCCACATGAAGTGAATTCTGCACAGTTGTCTGTACATCCTAAGGGCAAGTCTTTCCATGATTTCTAAGAGGACGGGTGGTTTCCTCACTGCCAACAGTCTCCATCTCCAGCGTGTTTGCGTGCACCTCTCTCTCTTCTGCCTGTCTCTGTCCCTGAGAAGCTGCTTGGCCTTGGAACATTTGTTGTTTTCACTACAGGCAAACTCTTATACCCTGTCCGTAACACAGCTGCCAGGACAAAGTTTCCTCCCTACTATCCATCTGCATCATACAGAAAACATAGTATAGAACTGAGCAAATGATGAACAAATTAACCAAACACCATGCATGACACATCCCAAGGGCCCAATCTGGAAGATTTACATAGGTTAAAAAACCCATTGGTTTTACAGGCTGCATAGGCTGACAGGATGAGACTTACCTTCTTTTAAAGTAGTATCTCTCTGGAGAAATATGCGTTCTCACCTGCACTGAATGTTTGGACAGAAACCAGAACAGAAAAAAACCCTGTTAGCAGTAAAATAACATGCAATTTTCCTCTGTGTTACTAAAGTAACTCAAAAGCATGCCAGTGATAAGATGTGTTATCTACTTGTTGCTTATTAGACAGACAATTTGCTTCTTGAGAGATAAAAAGTGCCTTCTGCTTAAGGGTTTTTCAAGGTTGAAGTCCTCAAGCTGACTGTGTCATGCTGCAGTGCTCCCAGACCAATCATGTCTTGGTGAAAAGATACATCCCATACTGGTCACCCGTTCAGAGGCAACTAATAGGTTGCTGATGTTTGTTTTAAGATCTTCTTACATGACACCATCCAGCATAAAATAGGTTTCTATTCTCAAGGAAAATGTGGGGTAGATTGTGTAATGCTGTTTTTCTCTCTCTTCTCTAATGTTTGTTATTGATTTCAATTTAAAAAGAAGCTGTGAATATTTTGAAAATAGTAACTCCCTGTCAAAATTACTATTGACAAAAGGCTTCAGAAAGTGAACAACCACAATTCAGAAGATACAGACTGCATGGGGTCAAAGGTTTAGAGGAAACTAGGTAACGATTTTTTCCAGACCATTGAAGATTTTTTTCCCTTTCTTTTTGCTAAGTAATAGCCTATTAGAGATGCACGAAAGCGCTGAAGCATTGGACAACTAATCATACTGACTGACAAGGCAAAGTATATGCTTGACAACTACCATTCAGTTATACAGCTCAAAGTCAAATTATATGTTTTGAAAAACAGCATTTCCTTCAGGACTTTTTAATCCATTAAACCTTCTGCCACAAAATATCCCTGATGCCAAGAATTTACTAGGTATCAAAAATTATGGAGCACTTATGTGGATGAAGAGAACATCCATACTCACATTAGACTGGACCAAGATTATTATTATTTTTTTATTAGGAATGTGACAGTTGTTCATCTAGTTAAGTCAATGGAAACAGATCAGGACTATAAAATCATGTTCAGAGAATAAACAGGCCACCAACTTTATGGAGCAGAGGTAAAAACACCAGCACTTCTGCAGCTGTTTACTGTAGGATTTCTTGCAACTTTCTGCCAGGAACCTAGCACTAGCCAGGTTTAAGGGAAGGGTGATGCATTACTTGCAAACCATTTCAGGAAGCAGAAAATCGTAAGTATTGCACCTTGACTTTCATGACTCTCTTGACAGGCTCTATTATTAAGATTTGTAATTTTCTTCCCCTCTTCTGTTCCTGTTCTCCAATTTTCCTTCATTAATTTCTCTTATCAATGTGTGTGAAACTATTTTGAAATATATTCAGGTTTTGCTTGCCTGTAATATGTGAAATTGTCACTTCTTGTATTCTTTGTTTTATCATTTGCTCAAATATTGGTTTGTTTGGGGATTTTTTTCCCTAATTCTAAGTTTATCTGCAGCTATTGCTTACTTTTTCAAAATGTCTAAAAACATTTACTGATTTTATATCTTCTTATCTTAGACTAGCTCTCCTTTTTCTCAGAAAATTCATGTTTTTTTTCTGTCACTGCTCTAGGCAATGATTTGATTCAATCACTAGTTTTGAAAGGATTTAGCAGAGGAAAAATGAAACTGAATATTCTTATTTTTTCCTAAATGTAATGATATATCATCTTCTTTCCTCATTGTTATTCTCATATGACATCCTTGCATTGACAGTGGTAATAGCACTTGTTAGTACACAATGTTCCTGTTAGCTTACTATGGCTAATAAGCTGCAAATTTATAGTTAACATATTGAGTGTCTGTATAGCTCCTGTGGGTTATTCAAGACTCTCCTTTCACACACACAAGGAACTGAGGATGCCTGTGTGTTTTCCTGGTAGATAAACATTCTTCTGTTGTTATCTTTCTCAGAATCTCCACAAAATGGCTGTTTAAGGGATGAATTTTGTCTACTGTTCTTGCTATTGGAAACTGCAGTAGTGCTAGCCCAGGTGTCCCAAAACAGTGAGTTGGAATACAGGGATTTGGTGTCAAACATAGAACAGAATCCCAGCTGAACCAAGCATCTTACTGGTGTGGCCATTTGACCCTGGCTGAACACCTGGTGTCCACCCAAACTGTCTCAGGTCCCCCTCCCTCTTTCCCACAGAGAATGAAAAAAAACCAGCTGAGAACTCATGAGTAGAGGTAAGGGCCGGGTGAGGCTCATTAACTTCATGGGCAAAACCAGACTCAGGAGAATGCTTAGATTTATTATTAGTAGGATAAGGGCTAAAAAGTGAGAAATAAAGCAGTCTTAGAAACACTCTTCCACCACCCCTCCCTCCTTCCGTGCTTTCCCTCCTCCCACCAGTGGTGTTGTTTATCCCACTGCTAACGATGAGTCCAAACCCTTAGGCAGAAGTTCTTCACAATCTGCTGTCCTGTGGGTCATTCCTCCATGGAGTGCAGTCAGATCTCTGCACCCAGGCTCCATGGGCTTCAAGGGCACAATTTGTTTCACCAATGGTCTTCACCACGGCTACAAGGGGACCACAACTCTGAGCCCTTCCCCTGGTTTCTGTGGGGTCCCTCCCATTGTACCTTCCTCTGCTGAGTCACAGGTCACTCCATCAGGTGCAGTCTCTTATGGATAAGTTGTACCTGCTTCAGTGTGGGTTTCTCTCTCCACAGGCCACGGCTGCAAGTCTCTTGCAGGACCCCACTGCATCCTGAGTTTCCCACGAGGTAACAGCCTCCTTCATGCATCCTCCTGCTCTGGCATGGGCTTCTCCATGGATGACAGGGGGGTCTTTTCACCCCTATGGCTCCCTATGGGCTGCAGGGGGACAACCTGTGTCACCATGGTCGTCACCATGGGCTACAGGGGGCCATAGATCTGAGTCCTTCCTCTGCTCCTGTGGGGTCCCTCCTCCTTCTCCTCCTGCACTGACCTTGATGTCTGCGTTGCTAATCCGTGGCTGGAATTTTAACTGCAAAACAACAGCTCCTCTATTCTTAAGTATGTTATCACATAGAGACGGTACTATGATTCAAAAGCAGCAAGTCCCTCCTGGACCCAGCTGTCATTGGCTCCATAGGACAGGGGAAGCTTCTAGTAGCTTCTAACAGAAGCCACCACACCCCCCACCCCCCCCACTGAAACCCAGCCACAGAAACCCACAACTGGCTTTTCTATTTCTTCCACTATAAGAATTAGAAGGAACATAAAGGTAGTCTGGCAGCAAGTTTGTAAGTTCAAACTTGATACATGAGTAATTGTTGTATCAGAGGATGTTGCAGATGGCAAAAGTATGATGGGATTCTCATTTATGATTTTACAAATTTTTGACAATACATTCACTAAAAAGTATTTAGATGTGTCCTTTCCACTTCAGGAAGTCCCTGTATTCTGGAAGTCTTTACCATGAGGATAGCTCTATACTTCTGTCTGCTTGATTTCTATCTCAGCAATTAGACACTCAAAAACAGGAGACTGGATGAATGAATCTTTGGAGTAACAGTTGTTAGAGAGTATTTTAGAAGTTTTCATGTTGACCTTCTTTCCAACATTCTTCCTTAATCAATACTTGTCCTCTTTTCATGGTTATTTCTTTTTTTTTTTGTGAAGGCAACCAAAATGACTATTCTAAGTGTGGGCTAAGAACTTTTCAAGGATATGTGCTTTCACTGAACAGAAATATTGTGTTTGGTGTCAGTAATCAGGTGACTGTAAATCAGAAAACCCTGTTACTTAGGTGGGAGTGTACCATCACTATTTGCCTTCATTAAAGAACATCCAGTCACTTTTGTATATCTAAAGATATATGCTGCTTCAGGCTGCTCAAACGACTCCTCTTCTCTACCTGAAGAAGCATTGTCTAGCAAAATAGCTGTATTCTCCCTTTTTCAAAAACTTCATTCCTTCTATTCTCATGCCCTTGTAATTTGCTACTACCCACTTCTAGTTTTAAACTATTTTGATATATGTGTAACTACTGAATTTTATTTGTTACCACACATCAGGTAATCAGAGAGTGTTCTCAGAAGGTTAAGGAGTCACAGTTTTAGAAAAATGATACATGACTGTCATAAAAGTATCCCCTATGTTGTTCACAGGCTACTCCATCATTAAAATATAAGTGATACTGATACATAAAAGGCTGGGAATCACAAAAAGTAAGAAAGGTGGCCTGTTGACACAGTGAGAATACGCTCTTTAAGAATGCAACACAGTCATTTAATTATATTTAATACTTACAGTACACAATATCATCTTCTACATTTGGAGACAACAACAACAAAAAATTATATGTAGACTGAAAAAAAAGGTGATTCGTATTTCAAGATAATGTGAGGGAGTTGTCAGAGAGATATTTACTAAAATACATGTTGCATAAAGATCTGTTTGAAAAATAGCAAAAAATAGATGGTGGAAAATGGTTTGAAACCATGTTTGGTCAACCAATCGTATACATTTGGTGCTATGTCTATTCAATTTGAGGTAAAAACTTAAAGCATTAATTTGTGTGGTTTGCAATGCATTTATAGACCCACATTTGATGCAGCATGTAATGATTTTGGCTTTATGAGAAGAACAGTTGAGCCATTGAAGTGACCCAATGATGAAATATCAAATATATTTCTTAGAAGACCCCATGAAACATGTTTCTTAATGAAGACTGCCACTGAAATAAAGTGATCATACAGTGGCATCAAAGGTGTTTTGGCTTTAAATTAGGTACTGAAATTGAGGCTTTTATTTCTGGTTGAATAAAATCACTGCCTAATTGGTTTATAACAAGACAATTGTCCTAACTTTACACTCTAAGAAAATTCCCATGGCACATACTTTTTGCCTCCTTACTTAAAAGGGTTGGACTAGATGATCATTAAAGGTTCCTTTCCATACAAACTATTCAATGATTCCATGATACCCTGTGCTCAGTGGGTACATTGGCTGACACATACAGAGCATACTGCATAGTCTGCATGTCCTGTGTTGTGTGTAATGGGAATATTATGTTGAAAGGAAAAGACATAGCCTGATTTTAGTAACATCTCTGGTGTTTAGTTAAAATATGGGTCAAAGGGAGCCAGAAATAGAGGAAATGAATGAACAGAAAGAGGTTAGTGAAGTACGTAAATGTCAGCTTTTCTTCTTATGGAGCTGTGTCAAGTTGCAATTGGGCTGTGTGTGAATGAAAAGGACTGCATGGGGTTATGGAGGGAGAGTAAATTAGTGCATGGAGCAGAGTTTGTCCTTATATCCTTGAGTGATTTTCACAGTGTTCAAGGGGATGAATTGAGCAAAAAGCAATCTCTCACCTGTGTTACCTCTGTTTGGCATTCAGCAAACTGCACAATATCTGTTTAAGAGAGATGATGGAAAATGGAAATTTTGGTTCCCTCAGTTTTCATGTACACTGAACTGCTCAGGTCAGCATATGCATGCATTGGAGAAGACCCAGCCAGAACTGTGCTTGCAGTGTCACACAGAGTTGTGTCTTAAAGCAAGTCAGTCTTGCTGCTGCAGAAGATGAGGTATTTAAATTACTTGAGTATACACTTGTGCCTTGCGTAAGAGAAAGAAGGGCTGTTTTTTTCTTAATCAGTCAAGCTGGTGGAGCATTTCTTAAGGAAAGAAAAAAGTTTTTTAAAAGTTACTTAAGATTGACTACTTGCAGTTCATTTGACAGTGTGATTCATCACAGACAGATTTCTCTCTCTGCAGTACTAAATACCATCTCCAAAAGCAGGACATTTCCATGCATCTCAAATCTTCATTTCCTTGCTTCCATGTTTCTCTAGAATAATTTGATTCGTTTGTGCACTGTGTCAGGTTAAACTCACTGAGAGAAATTATTTGAACATTTTCAAAGTGTTGTCTTCCTCTGGGTGCTCTCATGGAAGACAAATATTTTCTTCCCAAAAATCTTGGCTCTGTAACCTTGAAATGGCCCCCTCCCACTTTAAACACAGTTTTAGTATGATTTGATAGATCTCACTGATGAAAAGATTTCAATGGCTAGCTCCAGTAATAAATAGCAGCTTTCTATGAGTGTTTTCAAGTAAACTTCTACTCAAGGGTTATATTTAGTGAAAAGCCACCATTACTTGTATTTTTTTCTGAGAACTGAAAGAAAAAAAATAATTTTGATGATGACCTGAAGTATTAAGGGGCAGTCTCAAGAGATCTGTGACAGTAGCATGTCGAAGTACTCAGAAGGAAGTCAATATCCGTGTTGAACCTGGAATGAGTGATTTAAAATTTGAAGTTGAAATCTAGTATAAGACAAAACTAAACTCATCTAAAGTAACCAGGACTGAGCCTTCACAAGTGTTTCTATGATGTTTTGTTTAAATTAGTGGATAAGCACAGAAGAAAAGTGTTGTGGAGATTTTTAATCCAGCTTTATGAGTTTTAGCTTTCTTGCAGATGTGAAAAATAATGAGAATAATAATTTTAAAAAAACCCTATTATGCTTTGCAAATGAATAATGTAGAGAAGATCTATTTTAAGGGAAACAAAACAGTCCTACTGCTCACTCTGTATGTATGGGTATCTTTCTGTATGTGCATGTGTTGCTCTTGGAAAAGTATGAGAAAATATTAATGTGCAAATGCTTTCACTGGTGGTCTAAAAGCTATTAAGAATTTAAAGTGTTAGATTTGTTGTGTATAGAGCACATGGATCACAGCAATCTAAATGTATGAAAGAAACAGACAAGGCTGACATGTTCAAACAGACCGTATCTGAACAGCTTGGGAATCTCTGTATTGATGTGGTATGGTTTTTGTTCAGTTATATGTGAAGCATGAGAATAATTCTTTTTGGTATTGAGTAGAAATAAAGATTTTTCAAAAGCAGAGTTAACAGGACCGGTTTTAAAATTGGCTTTGACAACAGATGGGATATATATATATATATCTGTATTAACACAGTGTCAAAGGTTCAAGGCAGTTGTGAGTGAGCTGGTTAATCTACAGATTTGATTCCTTCTGGTAAATTTCTTGAGACACTGTTATAGGCAGAATAACTAAATGAGAAGGCTTGGGTTCCTTTTTGCAGCCTTTGATGTTCTTTGTTTACTCTCAAGAAGTAAAGCTGACTGTTTATTCATGAGGGAACCTGGACGAATGCAGCTGTCCATGTAGGAAGCTTAGTGGCAGAAGGTGGACCATGGCTTATTGTATGATTGTTACAGGGAAGCCACTAAAGAAAGGCAGATAAAGAAAGCCACTCACCATCTTGGCGTCAAAAAACCTTTTTGTTAGTAGGTAGACAAAAGTAGACCTTTTGTCTGCCCTGTCTTGTATAAATTTTTGAACATAAATTAGTAGAAAGTTATAGCTAAATTAAGAAAACTTCACAAACAGTTGTTAAATATCTAGTAAGCATTATTTTGATTAATTTTGTTTGAATAAATATTGGTTAGCTACTTATTCAAGTATTGCATTGGATTAATTTGTATAAGTATATTAATCTGAATAAACCATTACCCTTGTCTGACACAAGTGTCAACTGATCCATCCCTCACCTCTGTATTCTTTGATTTCATATTCATGGAAAATATGCAGAAAATGTTAGAAAGATTTTATTTCAAACTAACTTCAGTTTTAACCTATGGTAGGGCACTTTTTCTTATTGGTCATACTAACCACGTTTTAGTTTTATCTTGAGTAATCTTTACCTATCAATTCACCCATTTTTTCTATATCAGGACATGTATAGTAAAGTTTATTGGTAGACCTTTAACCTTTCTTATCAATATGCTTTTCATTCCTTGTCTGACTGAATGTATTTGTTTTCCCTGAGAAAAAATGTATATTCAGCAAAAAAGGAACTATGAAAACCAGATATTTATTGACATTTTGCATCCAATTTATCACAGCTTTTGTTGAGGGAAAATTTTTTATATACAAGGTATTTCATTTCAGTGTTTTGAAGGAAAATTTTAATCTTTTCAAAGATGTCCCCAATCAAAAGAAAATAATCTTACAGCAAAGATTTTAAATAAAGCATTTTTGATTAACCTATTTTCCTTATTCCTTTTTAGCACTGCTCAAATTCTGCATAAAACTTATTTCAGTCAGCTCAAGCCACTCTTCTCTTTGCTGTTCAACCACCAAACTGAAGCATCCTGTATTCCCTCAACTCTGGCTATTTGCAAATTCCAACTTTTTATGTCAGCTTCTCTTCATCAGTTCATACATTTGAAGGCCAACAGGGATCTCTAGATCCCTTAGACTGAGCTAAATATAACACCAGCAATTGTACCAGCAGTACAATTTCAGCTAGTTAAGCTCTGTGGTAAGCCAAATAACTGGTAATGGGCTCAAGCTTATGTCCCAGAACAGCCGTCAGTCTTGATCTGAGGATTTCAACAACTGGAGAAGTATCATCACTCTGCTTGATGGCTCTGATAGTTAATTACCACTGCAATTAAAAAATTGCCTCATTATAAGTGTAAATATGTCTGGCTACAGTCTCTAGCCATTGATTCTTGTTATGCCTTTCTCCCCTAGATGCAATAGCCCGCTGATGTCCAGCATCTCTCTTCATTCTGCATTAAATGTGCAGTTTTAGGTCAGTCAATGCCAGAATAACACAGTAAGCCTCAAAAGATGTCACATTTGAGAGCCAGTTAGATGCTGTTGTTTGTATGCTCTCTTTACTCTCTAGATTCTGCAAAACCTACTTGAAAAAGAAACTTCGATGCACTATTTAGCATCTAGTTAGAAACATTAGTCCTGAAAACATAATTATCCAGTTTTTATCTATTTATTTTATTAATTTTTTTAACCTTGCTTTCTAAGGAAACTAGGCTTTTTAAATCATACTGTTTATCTGTCCTTTTGTCTTCTTCCCTCACTTTCCAGAGAACTTGGTAACCGACTGAATAATTCCAGCCATATGTAATGGTTCAGTAGAGATCACAAAGCTTTTATGCTCCTCTACTTTCTTATAGAAGTCAGAAGGAGGGGAGAGATTTCTGTTCTCTTTGTTCCTCTCCCCTCTTCCCTCATGCACCAGAGGAATAGCTGCTGCAGGCTATTTAATTTGCGCTGGTGCCAACAAACCAGTCAGTATCTGAGTGGTTCAGAACCAGCCACATTGGATGCCTTTTCACCATCCAGCAACCAGGAGTTGTGGGAGCAATTTAAATGATGATGAGGGGAAAGGGTGGTTAGGGCATGGTGGGAGACGATACTGCAAGAAACAGGGATCACAAGATCACAAATGCTGGAATTTCTGACCTGAAGCAGGTTGGAAGGGATTAGAGGGTCATAGGAGGTTTCCTGGAGAAAGAAATTTTTCTTTAGTTTCTGACTTAAGCTGTCACAACAAAATATTTCTGCAAAAAATCAGCATTCTAGCTCCAAAAATGTGTCAGCAAACTCCACAATACATTTGTCATGATCACAACAAAGAGTCTTTTCATTATATGGTGCAGCTTCTTTTTCTAAAAGGAGTATTAGATTATTTATATGTGTAGCATATAGCCATAAGATAAATTTTTGATGTCCTATTGCTATGCAGTATGGTTGGGATGCATTTTTAAAAAACTATTTTGTCAGCTTTAATCCTGGCTTTGTGGCAGAAGAAATACAATTTGCCTTGTGGTGTCATCTTCAGAAACTATTTTTAAAGCCCAAATCATACCTTCACAAATCAAAAAATCAGGTTTCTTGCTCCCTTATTTTTTTACCATTTCTTTTCAATATCTTCCCTCTTCTGTTGGGCTCATTTTCCAGGCCATAATTTTCCCTCACAACTAAAACATATGAAAGGAAAATAACCTTTCAGAACTAATTAATGAAGATTGTACCTTGGTGGGTTAAGAAACATTTTGCCGCATGCCAGAGGGGAGGAAAGGAGATGCTCCCAGCCCATGGTAGGATGAAGGCTAGAACTCTTTTATTCAGGGGACCATGGGACTTATATAGGATCAGGGAGGAGCTTGGAAAGTGGGAGGAGTTTGGGGGCGGAACGCAGCAAGGAGGGGAAGGGCTAAGAGGGAAGGAGGGGAATACAGATGGGGTGTGACCAGCTTCACATGATGACGCTGGGTTACATCACAAGCCAGCCAATGAGAAAATAGGGAATACACGGCCAATGGGAAACCGGTAACCAGGTAACCACCACCAATCAGAATACAGCATACAAATACAAGGGGGAATAACTATATCTAATACAATAAATCTCTATCTATGCTACAAAACACCCTTTAAAACATGAGCTTATGAGTTCTGAGGTAGCTGTCAGTTTCTGGTGTTGTTCACTTTCTTGAAACTGTTCATCCTGGTTGTTTTGGCACAAGTGTTCTCTGACAACATTTAAAATAATTAACCATGCTATTTATTATTTGGAATTCTCACAGTTTCTTCTTAAGGGTTTTCAGTTAAGGTGCGGCCCAAAAGTTATGTTAGAATATAAATAGGTGACTTCTGAGTTCCTGACAGAATTTTCTAATGACCTTATTTTACTTCCAATTCAGAGGAAAGTTTTCTTTGTAAAGCCATCTCTACTGCATACATCTCATACTGAAAAAATTACTTAAGACTTTAAACTTAAAAAAAGTTTATTTACTGAGACACTCCCCTTCTGCGGGATGAGGACACTTCACAGCATCATCTGCTGTGTGTAAGCAAAAGTTAAATAAGTATGGGAACTGAGACCTGGACTCCTGGCAGAGTTGCTGCATTTGCTTCAGAGCAAATCTCATACTTCAGTGCAGTATTCTTGAGGACTCTGCCGAAAAAAAATAATTTCTCAGGTAGGTTTTGGTTTTTCTCTTTGATTGTCTAGAACTCTCACCATTCTTATAACATATTGCCCTTCAGTCTGATCTCTCAGAAAAATAGTGAACTCTTTAAAACTATTTTTCAAGAGAATATGAAACTAATTTGAAGAGATAATTCAGATTTGAACTTCTACTGTTGAAGATATACATTTCTCAGTAGCCAAAACCTATAAATGATTCCTGCAATGAAGGAAACTTGAATAGGAAAGATAACTCTCTATCCTTAGTACTGTGCATAACCCCATTCAGACATGCATATGTTTGAGACCTCAGAACACCAAGGTGTACAGAAGGTCAGCTGAGAAGTGCTTTAAACTGGCTTCTATTCCCCTCAATCAGCATTAACTTCACTGAAAGCGGCATCGAATTCTGGCTATTATAAACCAATCTAAATATTTTTCTTTATTAATGAATTGAAACATTTCTCTTAAATTCCTTGGTGCTTGGCCTAGTCCCTAGTTCAAGTACCTCCTAATTACAAAATATGATTGGCACAGCTAATACAGAATAATGTGTTTCATGTTAACCCTCATTACCCAGCTTTCCCATTCCTTGCAATGAAGAACAAATGGGCTAAACTTTAGTATTGTATTTCCAAAGCACTCCCTATCCAACTTGAGAACAATTTCGCTGTTTTAAATAATGCTAAAATTATTTTTCTAAACCACTTGTCATCTTTTCGTGGTGTGTTTAGCTTAGTCAGTACCTGGATTTCAAAAGCACTTAATTCAAGCTTCTTAGATCATTAAAATTTACATTAAACTTCTTTGCATCAGTTGCCTTTGATTGCAGCCAAAGGAGTACTGAGGGATAATGGAGCATAGCAGAGCCAGACTACATGATGGCTGATCAAGGAGCTTAGTTTAAAAAGGACATAAAACCTCCAATAAAACAAAGAGGAATTAAAATGTGACAGTGGATGAAGTAATATCATTAAGCAGAAAATGAGAGATCAATGAGGAAGACAGTGCTAATATTGATAACAGGAAAAACTGGGCTGCAATGCAATTAGTGGCTAATGAAAGATGGGACAGACAGTGGTCAGTTAAACACACCAGTGTATAAAGAATTTGTAAGGCAATGGCAAAACTATAGGCAACCAAGTGGAAGAATTAACAGGAGGTGAGGACAAGGTGAAATTCAGTACAGGGTGGACTTACAGAAACAGGGCTGGGAAGCAATGACTGAAACTAAACTATGAACTGAATGTTGCTCATGAAGAATTAAATGGTTACATATTCTCTTTTATTGTCTTTAATTGGCAGTAAAAGAATGGAAACCAAAATAGAACCCCCACTAAAATGATATAACTGGGGGAAGAATCAAGAAGAATTCTCCTGCAGTAGTGAGTGATAGGATCATGCCGTTGAACCCCACTATATCAGATTGGGCTAATTTTTCTGCAGAGTGAAATGCTATTAGAAATGTTATCCTTATGAGAAATATTAACTTCCAAAGCACTTGTTAGGCAATATATGTTATTGCTAATGAAAAGGTCTAACACTGCTGGTTGTAACAAGATTATTCATTTTTTTTTATTAATATGACAATAATCCAAGAAAAAGTGACCCTGTCTTAGGCCTACTTTAGCTAACCCATTAATCTATAATGTACCTATAAGCAAAAAGGTTTGGATCAACTGACTGCAACTTGATTGTTTAATTTTGATGGAAATATGAACAGGAGGACTAATTCTGTCCAGATTTAAATTTTCAGAAGAAAGTTTTTAAAAAATAAGTCTGAAAGGACTCAGCATTTAAATGCAGAAAAGATTCAGCATTTCCCAAAGTCAAGGGTGCTTGTACTACCAAGCAACTTCATCTCAGTCAAGGGAAGAATTTGCAGGTGAGGGCTCCAGAGGAATAAAAGAAGATATTAAAAATAATTAGAACACATTTAGAGAATAAGAAAGTCTATAAATTATGACAGAAGATTGTCCAAGTTGCCCAGGAATGTAGAGACAAAATGAAATCACCAAAAGATGATTTAGAGGAAGGGAGGAAAGAAAGGAGAGGAGGGAAGGAAAGGTGCAGATTATAATGAGGAAACATGGGTAAGTTTGTTGGAGGAGGGTCAATATGGCTCTTAAAAAGCACTTCATCCATCAGTTTTTTTAAGTAATCACAGGCAATGTGATCAGGAAGAATCCAGGTGACATCTGTTCTCCGAGTAGTGACTCAAAAAGACTCTCAAAGAAATTTCAGTGCTATTGGGATAACAGAGAGCATCACTACATAGACAAGTAACTCATTGAAAATTAAGGGCTGGAATTGATGGTCAGCTTTCTCAATGCAGCAAAATGCACAGATGCACAAAGTCATCTGCGATATGAAAAACAACAATTTATTACAGACTCACAGAAGGGCATTGTGAAACTGACTGACTGACTGACTGACTGACTGACAGGGAAATAAAATTGTAGGTGGAACACAGCATAGATATACGCAAGATATGGAAAGAAGAAAAAGCGCCTGCTTTTTAATAGGTAGTTGTTGCACCTGCTCTGTCTGTCACCATTTCAGAGAGAGATCTTAGAATTACAACAGACTGTTCTTGTTAAAGGTTTTATAGACCCAACAAAATCCAGCAGAAGTTCAAGTCTGGCCAGTAGCAAATTACTGGCATTTACAGCTGTGGGCCTGGTGACTTACAGCCTTCTCTTTTCTTATCTTTACCTAATCATTTTTACACTAACATGTGACACAATCCCACAAACCCCTTCTGGAAGCCCATGAGAAATTCCTCAGAAGCCTCCTGGAACATGCCCTAATGCTTATTTTTCCATTCCTTTTCAGTTACACTGTTCAGGGCAATTCTCACGGTTGTGCCCAAGCAGTTCCCGTGATGGCCATTAATCAGTGATTATAGAGCATTGGTCTTCATTGCTGTCCTCATGATCACTTCTTATAACAATGTACAAGGAAAAGTATCGTTATATGCTTGCATTTATTTTGTACTTTTCTTTCTACATCTGGTGGCAATTATTTTGGGAGACAAGATACTGGGATAGAATGACATTTTCTTGAACCTATTATAGCTAATTTATGTAATTCTGTGGAAAATGAGGATTCACTTGGTTAAACTGACACTGGAAAACACCTCTTGTTAGCAGCTTCCAATGGAATTCATGCATTAAATTAGTCTCTTAGTAGTCATGATCAATGTGTTACTGGCACAGTTCTCTTCCAGAGTGGTTAGAATAATATTCAAGACCACTGCAATTTTGGGTGTGGAATACTTTGTTATTAGTCACTTATCTAGAAAGTATACATAACTGGGGACTGGAGAAGGCAGAAGAAAACAAAAATATTTCTTTTCAAAATCCAAAATAGCAGAATCAAAAAAACAGTTTGGGTTGGAAGGGACATTTAAAGGTCATCTCGTCCAACCCTCCTGCAATGACCAGGGTATAGTCAATTCAATTAAAAAGTTGTGCAAAGACCAGTTGAACAAAAGAGAAGGAATGATGCATAATTTTCATATTAAGCAACTAGGATGAAATCCCAAATGAATCCCTCTTATGGATCCCTCTTGCTCTATATGCAAGTGTGTTGCATTTGACATACTATATTTTCATGAAGTGCATCCTGGCACAGTGTGTAAACAATTTGACTTCCATCATCGCAGTGTCTATAGAGTTTGGTAATTTTGCTTTCTTCTTGGGCTTCTCCTGATGTTTAATTAACATGCAAAAGAATCGTAAACCCAGTGTAAAGAAAAAGCCCTCATTCTTCCAAGTACAGCATTTTTAGCACATTGAATAATAAATTTAATTTGAAACCTATATCTTGCTGCTGAAATATCTTTGGAAAACTTCAATAATATTAAATAGTCTGTCATTTTCATGTAAATTCTTTTAGCACTTCAGTTCTGAACTGAATTTGCCTTAATTTTCTTGTTCTCTAAAATTTGGTAAAAGTATGTGCATTAATATTATCTATGGGTGTTGACTTTTGATTTAGAAGGCAAAATAGATGATTTGCAGTATGTAACAAAGGTTTCCTTTTTTGTGATGATATAAAGTATCTCTTGTATGTAAACTGTTAACTATCATACAGAATTATTTGCTGACTACCCCTTATTGAAATCATGCATTGGGCAACCTGTCACTGAAAATGAGCAATATAATCCGAAATAGGTGTTGCTCCAAAAGCCAGATCTTCCACATAAATCAGCAATAGATTGGACCTCTTTCTGAAATAAGTTTGTTTTCCTATTAAGACTGGTCAATATGAACAAAACAGAGTCAATCCCAACATGATCATTACAACGATGTGAGGCATAATCCATTGAAAGCAACAAATGCTGATTGCATATGCATGAAGAGACTGGTAATTATAAAGCTGACAATAAAAAGCGATAAGGGGAGCTCAAAAGGATCTCAAATCAAGCTTTTGTCTCGTACCCCAAGAGGTTTTTAGTAATTTGCAGATGTTATTTCTCAGCATAAAACATTTCACGCTTAGAGACTATCTAGAGCTTTTATTTTACTGATATTTTGTTTAAAAGGATCTCAGAAGCAAAGTGAGATCCAGGCAATGAGTGTAGATTTGTAGGAAGGAAACTATGGATGTATTCATGCCTTCTTAAGTCTCTGCTGCTCCCTAAGATCCTTTTGTGCTTTCATTCAAAGATATTTCCAATATTTGCACTAAGCCAAGACAAGCACACTGACATGTCTGTGTCCATGGGTGTTCATTGCCTGTGTGGTATAGGAGAAAACTGTATCTCTAATTTTACACATAATGCTTTTAAAAATAAACATGTAAAATAAAATAAGATATTAAAAGAATATTAAAGACAGCATTCCTCTCTGGTAGTTGGAGAAGGAACTTTCCAGACATTTAATTGAGGGTCTAAATGAAGTATTAAATTGAGGTAATACGCTGAAATGCTACATCTCATAGGTGTGTAACATATTTGAGGCTCAGTTATCCTCCAGCTGTAATATTAAACCAGTTGAAACTTATCAATAGACCTAAGAAACAGACTTTACACCTAAAAGGAGAAGAAATGTGATTACTCCCAAGATATGTTACCTAAATGTTATGTCAAACTCAATTAGGGACCATCTCTCGTGCTCTTTTATTCTCAGAATTTTCTTCTTGTAGGAAGAAAATTAGTAAAATCATAGCACAAACCTAGGATTTTCAGGCAAAAGTTGGTGTTTGTTTTCATTTAGTCTCAAATCTCAGCATGATAAGAACATCTCTGCAAAAACCTTTACACCTTTGTATTGAAGGCAGCTGTGGACATTCAAGACTTTCTGAGATTTAAGAGTTCCATTAGTGAGAGGATACTCCCTTGTGAGCCCTGACAGGTTTTTCATGGTACCTGTCTATGTGATTTATTTATGAAAAGCTGCATTGGAAGCAGAGACTGCTACCTGCTTCACACGACCCAGTAAACTGGTTCTGTATGACCTTTGCTTGATCTGGGATTGGAATTGGGATTTTATTTTTAAAAAACTACATAAAGCTTTATGAGGTAAAGCAAATGAATAGTATGCTTCATGACAACTTTATGAAAAAGGTCCCAAGGAGTCTGACTCAGAAAGATGCTCTCCTTGATCTGCTGCTTGTCAACAGAGCAGATATTGTGAGCGAAGTGGAGATTGGTGGCTGTCTTGGCCACAGCAAAAAAGGAAGTGTTTGAGTTTTAAATCTCTGTTAATAGCAGGAAAAACCTCAACTCTGGACATGAGGAGAGCAGACTTCAGGCTGCTCAGGGAATTAGTAAACAAGGGCCCCTGGGAAAATGTTTTTGCAGGTGCTGGAGTCCATCAGTGCTGGTCACTTTTCAAACATCATCTCCTAAGGGCACAGGAGCAGCAATTCCCAAATGTCAGGAGTTAAGCAGACAAAGCAGAAGGCTGAACTGGAGGGCCACTACTGTGAGAATGATCAACTCTCAATCTGAAATGATGTGGGATCTGCTGCTCCAGGTGGACCCCTACACATCTATGCGACCTGAGGGCATTCATCCTGGAATCCTCAAAGGGCTGGCTGATGTCATCACAAAACCTCACTCAATGATTTTTGAGTGGTCTTGGACAGCCAGAGAAGTCCCAGCTGACTGGAAGCTGGTGAATGTTCTCCCAGTTTTCAAGAAGGGCAAGTGGGAAACCAGGAAACTAAAGGTATGTCAGTGTCACTTCAATGTCTGGTAATGGAGAAGATTGTTCTTGGAAGCATTGAAAAACACCTGAAAGACAGCATAGTCTTAAGCCACAGCCAATATGGTTTCTTCATGAGTGGAAAGTCCTGCTTATCTCCTAGTAACCCACATAGTTATTATGGGAAGCAAGTTAATGCAATGTTTGGCTTTCAGTAAAGATTTCCACACTTTCTCTCACAGAATCCTTCTGGACAAAATGTCCAGCACACAGCTGGATAAGCACACCATGTGGTGAGTGAGCAATTGGCTCATGGGTCGAGCACAGAGGGTAGCAGTGAATGAGGGAATATCAGACTGGTGACCTGTTACTAGTGGGGGTTACACAGAGCTTTGTCATAGACCCTGTGCTCTATATCTTCATAAATGACTTGGACACAGGACTGGAAGGGTTACCAAGCAAGTTTGCAGATGACACAAAACTGGGAGGTGCTGTTGACTCCCTGAAGGCAGAAAGGACCTGTAGAGAGACCTCAACAAATCAGAGGACTGAGGAATCATCACAGGAAGTTCAACAAGAGAAAGTGCCGGATTGTGTATCTGTGATGGGGCAACCCCAGATGTACATACAGACTAGAGAATGAGGTGCTGGAAAGTAGTGCTACAGAAAGGGACCTGTGGGTTCTGATGGATGTCAAGTTGAATATCAGTCAGCAGTGCCCTGGCAGCCAGGAGGGCCA
>WBMV01005721.1:1305534-1417828 GCA_013396655.1 Campylorhamphus procurvoides
TGTCCTGGGGGGCATCAGGCAAAGCATCGCCAGCCGGTCAAGGGAGGGGATTGTCCCACTCTGCTCTGCACTGGGGCGGCTTCACCTTGAATATTGTGGACAGTTTTCGGTGCCACAATATAAGGAAGATATTAAGTTATTAGAGAGTGTCCAAAGAAGAGCTACAAAGATGGTGAAGGTCCTTGAGGGAAAGCCATACGAGGAGTGGCTGAGGGCATCTGGTCTGTTCAGCCTGGAGAAGAGGAGACTGAGTGGAGACCTCACTGCAGTTACAACTTCCTTGTGAGGGGAAGAGGAGAGGCAGGCACTGATCTCTTCTCTGTGATGATCAGTTACAGAACCTGAGGGAATGGCCTGAAGTTGTGTCAGGGGTGGTTTAGGTTGGATATTAGAAAGAGGTTCTTTACCAGAGGGTGTTTTGGCACTGGAACAAGGTTCCCAGGGAAGGGATCCCAGCACCAAGACTGACAGAGTTGGAGAATTTTTTGGATGATATTCTCAGGCACATGGTGTGACTCTTGGGAATGGTCCTGTGCAGGGTTGGGAGTTGGACTCGACAACTTTGTGGGTCCCTTCCAACTCAGCATATTCTGCAATTCTGTGATCATTTTTTAACTAAAATTAGTTGCCACAAGACTAAGAACAGTGTTTAAATTATGCATAGAACATGGAAGAGGAAACAGGCAAAAATTACCACCAGACTGATAATTACAATGGCTAGAGAGAAGGCAGGTTATCATTATTTTGAGAGGTTTTAGTGGGTGTCATGAAAATAATCATGAAGCTGGTTCATACCGCCAAATGTGAGACTTTGACCTCCACACAATTTGTGCTCCTGTTTCATTTCACAGCAGTTCATCCTCTTCTCCCACTGTTTCAGCTATAGTTCTAAACCCCTTGCTGCAGTACCTTTTTCACTTTGAATAAAATACAGGTTTTTTCTCCCTGCATTTAAAATACCCCTTTTCATAACAAACCCACACACATCCCTTCTTGTTTCTTTGTATTACAGCAATAGCTTTCCTCCTTCTTTTAGCCTTAGCTTTTATCTTTTGATCTTCCTTATTATGTTTAGGTTAGAGTTCATTATTAGCAATTCCAGACTAAGGGCCTTTAATAGACTTTTGAAACTTCTTCAAAATGCTCACAGAAGTTTTATTTATATATTGTTGCACTGTGATTTTGTTTTTATAGTATTCTGGGGAGAGAGGAGGAGAGAGTTTGGTGCATATTATGTACTTGTGATTTTTTCTTATTGAAAAAAACAACAAATCTCTTCAGGAAGGATTATTAAGAGCAGCAGTAATAATGGCTGATCATTTAATAATAAAAGTATTTCATGTTTATGCCATTATTTATGTCCTGATGTAAAAGCTTGACATTTGTACACTTTCAGTTTAACAGTTTCATTAATGTTAATAATGTGATAGGCTTGTTCCTTTAGACATCATTCAGCTAAAAGACCTTCTTAGGTTAACATAATGCTTACTTATGTTTTTCTATTTATTTTCTCATTAGTAAAGCCTATAAGAATAATCCAAAACTTGGGTGCGGAAACACAAATATTTAATCAGGCAATGACTGTGTGTTCTCTACACAAACATCTTCCTAGCATTCTCCTTTGTTAAACACAGAGGACAAAAGAAAGCAAATTATTAGGGATAGCCCATGATAATCATCTTATACGGTACTTCCCAATGGAGTTCCTTAAGAAGCCACTAATTGAAACCAATGGGCCTATTGAAGGTGTAAGAAAGTAGTCAGGAGGAGCAAGGACTTTGCAAGTTACACACTAGCTTCTCTGAAATGACAGTTTCCTGATAACCCATCTGAATAATTTATTTATTGAAAGGTTTCCTGCTTCTGAAAATGTGAAGCCTATCTTGTTTTCTCTTGATATCTTAGTTATTACCTTTCCAATTCCTGTTAATCTTGTTGATTGAATCCATATATGTTATTCTTCTTAATGTTGGGTGTTTCTTTCACTTTACAAGGGTCAGATTCAGTTTCCAGAAGATCCCATTTTGACTTTCTAACCACTTGAAAATCATGTTTTGTTCTGATTTTTAAATTTCTCTGAATTTTCACCTTCTTATTTATTTTCTTTCTGCCTCTGTTTTTTGAATTGTTTTGATATCATTCCTCAATATGATAGTTATCTTTGCTATTCATTAGTATAGTAGTCTTGAATCTGTTTCTGTTTACTGATTAGGACTAATATTAATAAAGAAATGACTTCAGGAAATACTTGAGCTGAACTTCTTCACAACACAGGTATGTTTTTGATGCAAAGTACTGACCTATTTTATTCTATTTTGTCTTGTCAGTAACTGCAGCAGCAATTGTTGAGGCCCTTCTTTCAAATTTACACTTAGTTCTTCCACTACACACATGGCTTTTATGTGATTAATATGCAAAATAACAGCATTGGTTGCACAGCCTGAGTACTGCAAAGACTATGAAATGTGAATATTTCTGCCACAGAAGTCAGAGTTGGATCTTGAGACTGAAAATTAAGAACTTTTAGAACCTGGGATCTGACATATTACTCCTGTTCTCTCTCAAGCAGGGTCAAGAGGGGAAGTGGAATCCTTATTCATGGAAGGGTCTCAATTTCATTGAAGAGCAGGGCTGGGAAGACAGGTATAAACACAGTTGCACAACTAAGGTAGTAATTCCACTGCCATGGAAAAGCATTTGGATGGTAAAATTATAATCTTGCAAAAGGAGGCAAGCAGCCACAGAGTTTGTGTAAACAGTATGTGAATCCCTAAGGCATTACTTTTTCTCTTAGATGGATGGCCTTACAGGGCTAAGCGAGCTCCATCTGCCCGGGTTTGGAGTTAGAGTTCTCCTAGGATAGTTGCTGGGGAGTTAGTGAGCCCATCCTGCCCATCGAGACACTTTGACCCTTCAGTTGAGACCTGACTAGCATGGGAGACCCTACCAGAGGCATGTACCACAGCCAGCACAGCTCGTAACCTCATAAGGGCACGCAAGGGCGCTGGGCAGGGCACATCTCCAGGATGGGGGATCACTGCCTCCCTAAGATTGTGCTCCATGGGGAACTTGCCACCGGCTGCCGCAAGAGAGGAGGCCCAAAGAGGAGATACAAGGACTCCCTGAAACAATACCTCAGCCTTGGCCATATTGACCACCAGCAATGGTCCACCCTGGCCTCCAACTGGGAGAAATGGAGACACACCATCCATAATGCTGCTGCTTCCTTTGAGAACACACGCATAATCAGTACTGAGGAAAAAGGCAACACAGGAAGAACCGTGCCTTGCCAGTAGTGCCAATGGAGACTTTCCACTCTGCCTTTTGCAATCAGACTTGTCTATCTCGCATTGGCCTTTTTAGCCACCAGAGTGCTTGTAGCAAGCATGGGTAGAGCCCTTGTAAATCTTCGTTTGCGAAGCCAAGTCTTGATGATGACTTTTTCTCCCAGAGAATATGAGTGTCCTGTACCCTGAGAGACATAAGTGCCTTGTGCAGTGTGCAAGAACCATAATTCCATTTAAGCTATGAAGATGAATAGGTGCATGATGAAAGAGATGATTTGATGGTGCTTTGTTGTCATGTTAATTTGGGCAGAAATCATCTACCAGTTTTTGTACAGCTGTCATAGATGGCAAAAAATGTTTAGTTTTGGTATCTTGGTACCAAAAATACTCTGCTATCTGCAATCTTCTCATGGCTTCCCTAAACCACCTAGGAAGCATTATCAACAGTTTAACCATTTTATTTTTCCATATATCATAGAATCACATAATGGTTTGGGTTTGAAGGGATGTTAGAGATCATCTAGTTCCATGACTGCTCCCATGGGCACAGCGAACTTCCACTAGATGTCATTTAAAATTAGTTCCATGCCTCTATTCAAGAGAACTGTAAAAATTACCAAACTCTTTCAAAATTAGAATGAGTGCAGAAAGAGCACTTTCTGACCAGGAAGGAACTGTTTCTCAGACAGTTCAAAGTGTTTGCACTCCATGCACTACAGTACTGCAGAAGCACAGGCAATTTCTTGGCTGAACATCTCGCTTAATCAAAGACTTCTGCTTTATGAACATTTTTATTTTTGTATTTTTTCATAATTATTTCCATATTTGCACCATTTTTTCCTTGTCCTTACTAGCTAATTATTTTTCTAAATTAATTCCTAAGTGGTTCATTTTCTTGTTCAAATTCTCCTTCCCTAAATAAAATCTTTATTCCAACAAAGTTCAAACACCAGCTTATCTGCCTCTCCCTTCTTTGGGCTGTGATCTCTCAGCACCAGCACATTCACTAGAATTGCACCTGATTATTCGAGAATACTTGGTTTTATTGTGATAATGCCTCTCTAATTGCCCTTATCAGGACAGGGCATAGAGAATTCCCACTCCACTTGTAACTCGAAGATCTTATTATCCTCTGCTCAGTCAAATGTAATTTTGTTTTCACTGCCTTTCTCAGGTCACATAAATGAGACAGCAAGTTCCCCTTTTCATTACATTTGATATTTTGACCTCTGCTGCTTGAGGCAGGCCATATGTTAAGAAAATTTAGACTATCGTTAGGCTTGTGGGGAAGCTGCTGAAGAGGGTAAAGGCTCATTTTGGCCTTTCAATACTTAAATGGGGCTTGTAAGAGAGATGGGGACAGACTTTGTAACAGGGCAGTCATAGGACAGGAAATAATATTTTTAAACTAAAGGAGGTAGATTAGGTATAAGGATGAAACTTTTTATGGTGAGGGTGGTGAAACACTGGAACATTTGGCCTGGAGGGCTGGTAGGTCCCTCTGCTGGTTTTGGCTGGCATAGAGTTAATTTTCTTCTGAGTGGGTCTGTGTTTTGGTTTGTGCTGAATACAGTGATGGTGATATAGAGATGTAGTGATAACAATGTAGAGATGCTTTTACCATTGCTGAGCAATGACAAAAACACAGAGCCAGGACCATTTCTGCTTTTTGTACTGAAGGTGTTTGGGAAGTTGGGAGTAGACATAGCCAGGACAACAGACCTGAAATGACCAGGCAGGTGGGAGGAAGAGGAGGGAGGGGGGGAACATTTGGAGTGATGGCGTAATCTCTATGTGCAATGGGGCCCTGCTGCGCTGGAGGTGGTTGAACACCTGCAGGCCTGTGGGAAGCACTGAATGAATTCCTTGCTTTGCTTTTTTCTTGTGTGTGGCTTTTGCTTTTCCTATTAAACTGTCTTTATCTCAACCCACGAGTCTTCTGATTTTTACTCTTTTAATTCTGTGATCCAGCTGGTGGGATAGTGAGCAAAAGGCTTCGTGGTTCTTGTTGTCTGGCTGGGGTTGACCACAGCAATGCTCCATCCCTGTAAACATTCAAGGTCAGGTTGGATAGTGCTCTCAGCCATTTGATTTAGTGGAAGATGTCCTTGCTTATTGCAGGGGTGATGGAGTACATGACCTTTAAAAGTCTCTTCCAACACAAACCATTCTGTGATTCTATTATTGCCTTTTTTTTCTAACCCATGTGGAGGGAAGTGTGACTGACTCCCTGCCTTAGCTACCAGGAGCCCCCAGTTGCTGGAGGTGGTATTGATTATTCACAAACAGCACTTTAACCTTTAAAGTCAGTGCTGACAACATGTTCCAGCATGAAGGCGAGAACGCATGGGGAGGCCCTTTGAAAGAAAAAGCAAACTGAAGGCTTACTCTGTGGGAGTATTAAATATCTTTTGATAGATTTTATAACATGTTGCCCAAAAGAAAGATTGTTTTCCACAGCAATGTCAAAGGGACTGGGGACCCTGCAGAAAGGGGTACCCTCAGAAAAAGAAATTCATTTGTTTGACTTTCAAATGTTATAAACTTTAGCCTATTTCACATATTTGAGGCAACTTTAAAATTTTGTTATTTTCAAAGGAAAATAGAACATTCTATAGAAAAAAAGAAAATAACATGGGATTAATAGGGAGTAAATTAATTCTCATCTTTTACTGTTCTGTTCTACTTGTGAAGGAAAAAGAATGTGCTTATTCTTCTGCCTCTTGGTACTTAGTTCCATCCTACTGCATTAAACTTCCTCTTATGTGAGGTAAAAATTGGATTCAACAGTAGTAATTGAAAATTATTCTGTAAATTTGGGAAGTGTCTTGGAATTTTAGTCTGAAACTTTTAAATATGTGCAATTTAGGAGTCATCAATGGCTGCTCCTTTGACTTCATGTAGCCTATATTACACCTTTAACCATTTTAAAGATAAAAGATTCACTCAGCATGAATTAACTTGAAAACATATAAAAACTAATGTGACAGCAACTTTTTAAATGTCAGCAGAGTGAAAAGAGTGAATTTCTTCCCACTTCTTTCGGAAATGGTGTAGAAGAAAATAAAGCAGACTAAGGAGTGACCCACTGCTCTGTGCACTGAACACTTCCGAGGCACACTGTGTGGTATTACAATCCAGAAAGAAGAATGAAATTTATATGGTTTTGCACTAAATGGAATTCATAAAAATGTGCAGCAGAGGTGGAATATGTCTCCAATCCAGACTGATAATTTATACAGCATTTCATAATGTACATTTTAAAAACTTCCATCTTTCAGTCCCAAAAGTAAACTTCATCCGGTGTATCAGCTCAAATAGCTATGTGGATTTCTGTCTTTTATGAGGACTGTTAGTGAAAAGATCTGCACCGAAGAGACATGTGTATGTATTATTGGAAAAATTCCATGCAAGAGGATGTCAGAATGTCAAAAATAAGAAGACTATTTTCAGATCTCTTTTGGTAAGCTTTAATTTAGTGAAGCCACTGCTGGTAATACATCCCCCTCCTCCTTTCCACCCCTCTCTTCCCTAGACCTCTGTTATTAATCCCCACAATGGCATTCAGGGTAAGGACTTCTTTCAACAGGGCTTCACACACCATGTCTTCTCCCTCAAAGCCAGCATCTGCATTACAGCTCATGCATTTCTATTCCCAAATCCTTTCTTTCCATTACTACCTTGAGGTTCTCTGAACTTTTCCTGACCTTTCTTTTCCCATTGTTGATGCTCCCATTTCTCTGCAAGGGCAGTGCTTACACCTGGGAGCCGGTCCATTTGTATTTTCCTTTCTCTGGTAAGGACTGGCTGTATATATAGCGGTGTTGTTATCCAACCAGGCATTAACACTTTTAATCAGCCATGGTCAGCAAGGTCCCTGGACAGTGTTGCTTTGTGTTTAGGAGACATGGTGTTTAGGCTGCCTGGTAGAAGAGCTGTAGGTCTGTTCCAGGTAGGTTAGCAACTGTACTCTGTCATCCTGCTTTAGAGAGGATGTGATCTAAGGGAGAGAGAAGCGTGAGAAACTATTGCCATGTCTCCATACTGAATAATGCCCACAAACAACTTCTTAAATCAACATTTGTCTAGTGATTTAAGCCTGTAAAATGTGTGGCTTTCAAAAGTTATGGAAGAACAGAGTAATAACAGCAGATTTAGCATGTGGTCTTATAGACTCACATAGAAAAAGACTTCAGTTAAAGAGGGTTTTTTTCTCAAAAAAATTGTGTTTTATAAAAAATAAGTATTACATCACTTGAAAACTTATTTAGTCTGATCTTGGCAAGCTATTTATTTTGCAGAGAGATGCCAGGGAGGATTAACTAGAACCATCAGTGCCTCTGCAAATGGCACTGATGGTGCTCCTGCTGAAATGTTTGTTGCTGCCTGTTAATGGGGCCTATAGAAATCCCAGTTTTAAACGATGTTGACAAAATTATTTGGAATTAATTCTTTCAAATGAAATAAAATTGATGGTTTTGGGAGGGATGAAGCATTATGTACAATAGCATCAAGCTTTTCTATAGAGGGTGTTTTTCAAAGTTGTGTTTATTATTCAGAAAAATCAAAGACATAAGATAGGATCAAAGTAGCTGTACTTCAGAATGATAAAGAAGGAGGGCAGTGGAAAGAGAATCAAGTATTCTGACCTACTTGAAGGCCCCTGGGCTCCCTTTGTATTTTAGTTGAATGCATCAACAAAACAATATCATGTCTCTAACCCAACATCTTTTGGGGTATCATATCAATGTTCATACTTGTTGAGAATCTGATATTCTGAAAATATATATGAAAATATGTAGGGCAGTTAGAATCATGGAAACACAGGATAATTTAGGATGTCAGGAGGTCGTCTCTCAAGCCTCCTGCTCAAAGCAGGGCTTTGATGTTTTGTCACGTTGCTTTTAGGTTAGATTCACAAGGGAGGATCTTAACTCCAAAAGATAAAATTCTGGCCTACTAGTGCTGAAATCTTATCTATATTGATTTATGTCTGTTGGGAATAAGTATATGTGTATGAAATGGTCATGGAAGTATTTTCTTCTACACTGATTTCCTTATTGCAAGCAATATGGCTGATTAATTAATTACTGTCAGAATCAGCCAATATTCTGTACTCATTAAATAAATGCATGCTTATGTTGTGGTGTCTTGGAAATAATACTGATGTTACCATTTGATAACTGTGACATTTGTGAGCCTTATCCCTATTATAGTTGCATTATTTGTAAGTCGTTTTTTGTATCTTACATAAAATAAGGAACTAATTAATACAGTTTTTATAAAAACCCAATCAACTAACCAAACCAAACAAAAAAAAAAAACACCCCAAAAATACCTATGTAAATTACACTAAAGCCTGCAGAACGAAGATAACTTTTCTGCAAATTTGAACTTCCCTAGGCTTTTATGACAAGGATACAATTCACCATTCATTCCACAGTTGTTTTAGAGAGTTATAAAGAAGACCATCCTTCCTTTCTTTAACTTTCCTGTATGATACAAGTCATGCATTTTTCTGTTTGGGCCACGTTGATCCTACAGAAATTAGCTTTTCCTTCAGTCTTGGCTAGAGCTTGATAGTTGAGAAAATATGATGAAATTATTTAATATGAGGACAAAAACCAAATAAATATTTTACCATGACTACATTTGATAAGATCACATTTTGTCTGTGATAATGCACATATAATTCCCTTTCCCAACTATTCAAGATGCAACTATCAATATTCTCTTGATCTGACCATAATATTTTTAGCTCTTGAATCCTTTCATTGATCTCATTGTTTTGTTGCTGACTGCAGGATCTTATTAAGTTCTAGTGAAAGTTTTATTGACAATTTGAATTTTTTTGCTGTCATCTCAAGCCCCTAGTCTTTTGTCTTTTTCTGTAGATGGAAAACTTCCTTTTATGCAAGGTAGTGGCCTTGCTGCTCTCCTGTTTCCCTGAAAAATGTGCTTTTTATAGGATGTTGTAGCAGGAAAACTAGACATAAAGAGAAACATATGAGAAACTCAATACTCACTTTGCTTTTTTCACTTCTTTTTGCAAAGTGCAAGTTCTTTGGCAAGAGATTTGGGTCTGTAATTTGTCATATTTTAAGAACTGTTCAGATTTTAAAAACCAACATCTATATTAGCTATAGGATTCTAACAGGGAAAAACTTATTTCAATATTATGTGATTTAAAATCTGGTTTGGCTTCAAACAGTTTCCTTCTCAGGATAGAATAAGGAAGTTCAGACAATATTATTCAGCTATTACAGGGGTAAGATATTTTTGTTTGTTTGTTTACTTTGTTTAGTTTTATCAGGAAAATTCAACCTCTTGCCATCAAGTAAAACATTTAGCACTTTGAGATTTACAAACAAGCAGTATCTAGGCAGGAAATATTTTATATAATTTTAACAGCTTATTTTGTTCACTAAAAAATAAGCTGCTTCATTTTTAGTCATTCCATTGAATGTTGTAACTGGTAATTACGCAGTTCGATCCCTGTCCTCTTTTCTTTTTTAAGAAAAGGAGAAGGTAAAGAAGTAAAAATAATGTGAAGACAACGTACTAAGAAAATGATCTGATCTGAATGTTCCTAGAATAAGAGTTGCTCCTTACTTAACCAGTTGGCCATGTTTAATGACATTTCCTGGAATATATTCTTGACTGTATTTCTTTGATCAGCCTTTTTTTTTTAAATAAACCAAAACAGCATACCAATATGACATTCAACACAACAACAACAACAAACTGGGGCACGAACTACATAAGTCTATTTTCAGCTGTTGAAATTGCTGCTTTTTCTTTTATTGGCAATCTTCCCAGCTCAATAGTGATTAGTGAATTAGTGTGTAGCAAACAATTGTGATATACAAACTTTCTTCAGCTCTTTCCAAATCTAAAATTAATGCAATTACCAAGAGGCTTGCAACTCTTTAATTAGTTTTGCCAGAACGACTAGCTTGATTTCTGCATCTACAATCTTGACTGTCCAATACGAAACAGTGAAAGTCACTGAACACTAGAGCAGATGGTCATCCAAGTCTCACCTAAGAGCTAGAACTGTCAACATGCTATGTCAGTGTTGTCAACCAGTGCAGTGGTTGTACTGCTGTTCCTGTTTACAGCGTTTTAGCATTTGTTGTACCTCATATTTCATAGCTGCTGCAATTGAGAGAACTGATAAGCATCATCATCATCATCTCAGTGCTCTCTTTGTGTCCCTTTTCCACTTCCTGTATTTTGAAAACTTCCCAAAAATGTCATATAGGTCTCAGGATTCTCTTTTCCTTCCCAGGTTAGTAGGTTTCCTTGCATCCTTTGCTCCTTTTTCTGTTTTAGATGTCTCCAAGGATTCTTCCAAAGCAGGCATTTTTTTTTGTCCTGGCCCATGCACATATGTAACACTGAAAAAAAACCCCACAAACCTACTTTTGGAGAATCTGCAGACATAACCTGTCCTCTTTTTGTCTATTTGACATTATGAACATAGGAAATTCTATATCTGAAGGCAGAGTTGGAACTATTTTTTTTCAACAAAGTTTTTATGCTGTTATATGTTCCCATTCCTCTTTTCACCTTGCTTGATCTATAAACATTGCCTCAAATTTTGAAATTTATCAGATGGGACATTGGAACAGGCCATTAATACTGTTGGTTTTCAGTTTCTTGACCAAGTCAATAACATGTTTTCCTCTGATGTTGTGCAATACAATTCTGTGGAGTGAAATATGGTAGACTTGGTGGGGAAGCCACTTTATCTCATGAGAAGGTCTGGGTGGAGAACATATAACAGTGCATTATTTATCATTCAAATTCAGGCAGACACCAAAAACACAATTCTGGTGTTACAGACTTTTTACTCCATTCTGTACAACTAAGAGTGAGATCTTGCATCTCTGACTTATTTAGCAGCCTTGTGAGCAGGTGTGATACTTTTACCAACTCATGTTTACTTGAGTGAGAGGAGCAAAAGCTGACATATTTTTCCTGTAAAATTTTTTGTAACAGTTTGTTTCTACATCTTTCCTTATGTGAAATTAAAGGCAAAATGCTTTATTGGTGTGAATATAGACCAGCGTAGGAGTTATGTATTTGATGCATTTCCATATTGTATGTTATGCATTTCTGTATGGCATATAGGCATAGTATTTCTAGCCAAGTGACAATGAAGAGACCATGTATTTTATACGGTGACTCAGAAGACCTACATAAGTATTTCTTTTTATGTGTCCCTACTGTATCTTCTTTTTTTTTAAGTCATGTAAAGGATTTTATGTTATGCGAGGAGGACTTATCACCAAGTACACTCTTTTTTTTTCTTTTTCCTACTACTGTTGATTTTTTTGTTGTCATTATTGAGAATTTTCATTAAATGGGAAAACTGCATCTACCAGGAATATCAATAATGTGTTGTGGGTCAAGGACATTTTATTCAGTACTACAAACCATGAAATTCACAATTCCTTTGTTCCTCACCATACAAGTTTAAAAAAGAAAGTCATGGGTATTTTTACTGGCTTCTTTTTATTTATCATCTAGCACATTTTCCAAGCTTCAAGAAACTTATTTTTTGTTAAATAAAAACAGAGATTCTTAAAGAATCATATGACTTAAAACTGGTGACTAAATATAAAATACATACTTTTTCAAGGTTCACTGTAAAAGAGAGCCAAAAATATTTATTTTCCCTGCAAGATCCTTCCTACTACAAAATAGGACAAATAGTTAACAAATTTTAAATGCCTTAGTTTTCATTCAGATTGTTATGTAAACAGATAAACACAGTAACTGCTGAAGACATCAGAGATATAAGAGTAAGAATAATTTGGTACCCTGATAATGTTTTGTTATTTTTAAAACTATTCCTATAATATTATCTAACGCTATTAAGTCTCATGATCTCATGACCATAGAATCATAGAATCACAGTATGATTTGGGTTGGAAGGGACTTTAAAGATCATCTAGTTCCAACCCCCCTACTGTGGGCAGGGACACCTTCCACTAGACCAGGTTGTTCAGAGCCCCATAATAAAAATAGTATCTAATCTAAACCTACTCTGTCAATTTGAACCCATTCCTTCTTGCCCTGTAACTACGTGCTGTTGTAAATAGTCTTGCCCTATCTTTCCTGTAAATTCCCTTCAGGCATTAATGTCTTTGCTAGGGAAATACCTACAGGTGCCATCATCAGTTTGCATATGCCTGTACAAAGATATCAAGGCACTTGCTGAGGCCCCTGATGTAATTCAGTGAACACCCTGATAGAATAAGGGAGAACTTGACAGAAAATTGGATATACTGAATGAAGCAGAAGTCTTATTTAGTCCAGTACCCAGGGAGTCTTTTGATTTCCAGCAGCCTGAAGCCCAAGCAGTTGCTGAACTTCATGCATCATGTGGTGTTCTTATCTTTAAGGCATTTTTCTTCCATAAATTCTTCAAAGATTCTTTGAACTCATATTAACTAGCAGCATCTCCTGCACACAGCTATGCACTATCAATATGTATCAGAAAGATTTCTCTTGTTCCTTTTGAACTTGCTAAATAGTAGCTATATTTCATACACTTTAGTTCTGGATGTGAAGACAATAACCAATTGTTCCTTTTTGCCTACTTCTGTGTCACTCATGGCTGTTTTATCCTCCTCCATTTTCTCTCTTTCCATGTAGGGAAATTAACAGGCCTTTGGATTTCTTCACAGAGCAGGAGGAGTATGACCTTGTCCAGGCTGCTCTGTACCTGTGAAGATAAGCAGCTGCAGAGACTGTGAGAACTCAGAAGACAAGTACAGAGACAGTAGTTTTGTAACTGTGGCCAATGAGTGATTGTTCGTGTGTGTGAGCACCACTAATCTTAATGCACGTACACTCAGAGAACACTATAATTGTAGAAACTGAGCTTTGTAGTTACTCCATATTGGATCGTCTGCATTGCTTCATAAGCCCGCCTCCAACATTTCCATGCTGAAGGCTCGTAGTTGAGTATTTCACTGTTTATATTATCCTTCTGCCCTTCCTGGTAACATTTACAGCTGTATTGTGCACATTCTGAGGTACACAGACCAGGATTGCACAGAGTATTCAAGATATGGGCTTTATACAGTCTTAAGATGGTTTTTTTCTCATTTTTCCCCAACTCTTACATCTTGTTTGCACTGCTTAGTACTGATGAGCACTGAACTGACATTTTCATCAAACTACTGCATCACGAACTATCCATTCTTGAGCAGTAACAGTGCAAAGCCTGTCTTTAGTATGCAAAACCAAGAGTGTTTCTTCACCACACACATTATTTATCTATACAAATTAAAGCACTAGCATAGAAAATTTACTTTCACATTCCAACTTATTTTTGTTAAATTGTACATCACTTTTTTTTCCAGAGTTCTCATTTATGCGGTTGTATTCCCCTATTTTCTTCTTACCAAGAGGTGGTTTAGGGAGAAAAAGACAGTGCCTTGTGAAGTCTTACACGTGATGGGTAGGGCGATGTCGTCCAAAGCTGCAGCATTGCCTGAAGAAGAACTACCAAAATCTTACAGGTGGGTCTAATACATGCATACCATAAGATAATGTTCTCCAGCAACCTACCCAATGTAAGAAGTGTGAAAAAATTTATGTCATTGCCATCCATCAGAATTACTTTTACAAGGATCTTTTAAAGCATGCAAAACAGGGAATTGCCATTTTATTATGAAACAATTGCTTGTCCTCCTGATTCTCAAGGAAGAGATAGCGAACACCTCCAAAAAGACAGGCATAGGAGATCTTATATGAGATACTAAAAATCCTAGACTGGAGAGGAATATTAGTCTTAAAGTACATTGTAATCTTCCTCTCTGCTCTAGAGAGTCCTTCCATTTTACAGGTGATAAATACCCTGTCTCACTCCCTTATCTATAGGAGATAATCTCTTTCTCACCTTTTCCTGCCATTAGTCTTCCCCTAGTCCTATGCCCTGCATTATACAACTACCTTTTCCCTTTGATAGTTGAACTAGTTAAATTCAAAGCAGTTTTTCTCAGCTTATATGTAGATGTGAAATTTGCAGTTTCTGGACATTTGTAACTCAAAGCTTGCCTATTATTTTCTCAACAGACCAAAACGTTCAGACTTTTTTCCACAGACCCTGACCACCCCACAGTCTTGAAGGCAATCTGTTAACTAGTCTCTTTCCAAATGGATGATTGCTTCAGAAGGCAATAACCTCCCGAGTGCCCCATCTCGAGGCTCCTGTTAAGATTAAAAGTAAGGAACACTGATCACTAAAAAAACACAGAGATCATTAAGCAAATCAGTTACTGGTACTAATTGCACTGCATAGTTTCAAGGGGGTATGTTTGTGTCTTTATTTCTCATGTATGTTTATAAAAAGTAATTTTAAAGGAAACATCCAAACATTCTGTTAATTTCTCTGTGCCTTAATATAACAAAATTATTATAATTCTTCTGCTTTTTGAAGGATTCCTCTTAGCGATGGCTGAGTTTTGCTTGTTTAAAGGGGCATTTATTTCTATATGAAGGCACCCTGGCTGCATGGATGCTCCCTGCAGACTGCTTGACTGAGACAAAGGTTCCTTTTCTTCAGGAATGATTATTTCTTTTCTTTCTTTCACTTGACATATTTACATCTTAATGAAACACAGTGTTCAAAACAAATTAACCTTATCTCCAACATACCTCTCCCTGCTGCTATTAGTATAGACTAATTTTAGCATACATCATTAGAAGATATGCTCAGAGAACTTGTGTTCCTTAGGACCAGTGCCAGAAGGCAGGAAATGGGTCTCTGAGACATGTTTAACTTCACAGAATTTTCAATTTCACTAGCTTTGACGGCCTTCTGTTTACATAATTTCACAAAGAAATCTGGCTTGGAGTGACATTTTCTGGCTGGGAATATTGAAATGTTTCCTGTGTGGACTGACATTTTGAAAGCTGAGGAATAGCTCATAACTACCAGAAGAAATCAGACTGTATAGAAGGCTCATGGCAGAACTCTCCAATGCTGTCTGGTGATAAAACTATTTTAATTTTTAGTCCGCACATCAAACTTCAGATCACTGTTAGTGATCTATGACAAAGATGGTCTTCTGCTGCCTTTTCAATGTACAACCTGGCAGTGCAAAACAAAATCAAGCACTGCCAAGAGCGTAGCTGAAGGGATGGAAAAATTGCACAATTGAAGAAGTATTCAGACTGGAGCAAGAACATAGGGGTGATAAAAACATGGACAAATAAAAGTTGAAGTTGAAAAGGTTTTGCTGTAAGTTATTCGGTATTTCTAAGAGATTCTGCCAGATGACTACAAAAAAACTAGATAATGAAGCTCCACAACATACCCTTTTAGGGATTTTGTTTAACGCTGTGTTAAAATAGTCTGTGAGGGAAATATGTCAGAGCGATTAGGGCTGAACTAAGTGTAGATTCACAGTGTGGAAGAGCTTTGTTGAAAGCAACAGTCCCACTTTTAAGCAGAAACTGGTAACAACTGAACAGTAGAAATAATCTCCTGTCAAGTAAGAAGATAGTGAGTAATGGTGTCCCTTGAAATATTTGAGCAAGAATAGATATTGTCAAATGTTTTCTCAGTTGTGCAAAAGAAAAAGGGGAGCAGGGAGGGGGCAATATTGCTAGAAGAAACAGTATTTTGGTGCTGAGGTATCTGGAAACTCTGGAGACAAGTATGTAGAAGACGGCAAATCAGGCCATCTGAACAAAACTTTGCTTACTTGATATTCATTAACAGTGTGCTTTGCCAAAAATAAATTTCTCAATTTTTAGCAATCTTTATCATTAGTTATTCACAGCACTTGGTTCTCATAAGTCATATCCTAAATTAGCTGTGAGTTTACAACACCAGAGACCCATGTCTTACAGTTAGCCTTGATGGCTACACTTAGTGCTCTTAGTTAGTCCTTGGTGGTCTTAGTTGATGAAACATATCACTGTGGCAGATGTCTCTAAGCACTGTGCTGAACCACACATATGCTACCACAGGTTTTTTCTCTGCCTCCAAGAAAATGTTTGACTTAGGAGTGCAAAACAGCTATCCTTTTGCTACTCATCGTTTTAAAGAATCAATGGTTATTAGAAGAATGAAAAAGCTTCTTGATCTCTTGTGAGAGGCAGTATTTAAGAGAGGAAACATTTAAGAAAATGGTTGTTCCTTGAGATACCACAAACTACAGTTGAACTGAGATGTGTGAATGAGAAGGTGGTCTAAGTCCTGCTAGATTGTCTGTTCCACAAATATGTAAAACAATGTACACCCAGAATGTGACACACTGATAACTTTTCTATCAGGCCAGTAACCTCAACGTCCCAGGATAACTTCCATGTTTTACCAAAGACTGAAAAGAACAGTGCCAGGGTCAGTTTTTCTGTCAGGGAAAAAGGATAAATGAAGCATGATATATTATTCTTATTTTCAAAGGGTCATTCTTGTGGTGATAAAGTTAAATGCTTCATTGACTTTAACTTGGAAGGTATGAGTCGTGAACATGTTGATTGTAAAATGGCTGATATAAGTAGATTTTATATATTTGATCTGGCTAACCCACATCAAGGTATATCTCAAAGAGTGCTCATATCATGTGCCTGTAATTTCCTCTGATCTCCCTTTCTAGAAGCTATTACAGGTTTTGAAGCTCCTCATCTGACATTAGCTTTGATTTCTGGCATTTCACAAGTGTCTTTTGCTTGAAAAAAAAAGTATTTGAAGAGCAAATGAATATTTGTCACTCTTTTTGTTTATTTTCTTGTTTGGACTCCTTTTTCTATATGACAAAATAATACTGCATTACAATAACCTCATTTGTGCTTCTGTGACATCTTGGAATACCTAGTGATAAAAACCAATAACTATCTCAAAACTGACAGCTAATGAAAGGGTATTTTTAAAACTCACAGAAAGATAGGTCCACAATATTTGTTTTGGACATTAACAGATTTGGGTTTTTTGAGAGGAATTAATTTGATCTGATTGTAGGATTTATGTTGTGAAAATGTTCCTTTCCTTTTTCTTTTGAAGTTTTTTACCTGTTCATTTCCTTAGGTGCATATTACATAACATATTATAATATGTTTTATTATAACATATATACCATGAGAAATAGAGAAGCATTCCTCATTTAAAAGATCTTTTGTAAATTGAAGGACACCAATCCTTTCTGTGGACAATTTTGTTAAAACTTATTCATCCCTCCAGCTGCACCATGTGTCTTCATTCAGATGTTTTGATCAATCATAAGGTTCTCATGAGGCCTGCACCAAGAAGATACACTGAAGAAGAATGAAATTTTCTGCATTCTCTGTTCCCTGCCAAATAATTCCTAACTTTGTTTTCAGAGTTTTGATCATCACTTAGCTCACATTTTCAGTAAACCCTCTACAAAGACTCCTGGATCTTCCTCCAAAGTGGTAAAATGTAATTTGCAAATATGATGTATATTTATTTAGGGATTTTTTTCACTTCATTTGCCATCTTTTGCATTTTCAGCACTGAATTAATCTGTCATTTTATTGCCAGTCAGGCAGAATTATAAGATCATTAAGCAAATCTTATAGACAGTTCAAATTTTTATTATCCTGAATTATTTTCTTTCATCAGAAAACTTTGTCATGACACTATTTCATTCTTTCTCTTCCTAATTGTTAAGGAGTAAGTTTAACAGTGTAGGCTCCAGAATGAGTGTCTAGGTTATCCTGTTGATAGCTGCTCACAATGATGGCAATTTCTATAAATATACATCTAGCCTTTGTCATCTGTTTACCAACAAGTGAGAGAATCCTTGAGAAACAATTCATTTCTTCTGCCCATGTAGCTTCTTAAAAAGAATCTGGGGAAGAACCTCATTGACAATAAAAGTTATATACACTTGTGTACTCCATGAAATAACCTTATTCACAGTTTTATGGACTCCTTCACACAGAACTTTAACAGATTTGTGCACATGACTCCCTGCTCCAAACATTTTGTTTTCTCCTATAAAGTATAACATATTTACCCATGCATAAACATTCAACTATTTTTTACTAATCCTGCTTTTCAAACTTCAAGTTTAAAATATCCCATCAGTCACAGGACACCTCCAAAGAGTTCATTTAAAAGTCTGATGGTGTGGTTGTCACCTTCCATCCTTTGGCACTGCTTGGATATCACAGTTAGCATTTCAGCAATGCCACACTTCAATTACTTCAGAATAGTCTTGTCCAAGCAACTTGTTTTTTCTCCAAGTTTTCCTCTTTTCATACTTCAGAGACTACTCCTCATGCCGACAGAAGAAAAACCTCCCCACATTTCTGGGGAACAAATATCAGTGCAGTACTTTGTATTTTCTACAGTTCCTCCCTCCCTCCCTCCCTCTCTTCCTCCCTTCTTTCCTCCCTCCCTTCCTTCCTCCCTTCCTCCCTTCCTTCCCTTGATGAAACCAACTCCTGTATCTAACTCATATATCTTTATTTATTTTAATTATTTTCCCCTTTTTTCTTTTTTTTTTTTTTTTTTTTTTTTACAGCAGGTGTAAAATCACAACACAGTTATTTCACATTCAACTTCACAAAATTGATGCTCTTGTGTGTTTCTTCCAGTATTGGCATTAATCAGCTTCCATACAGCCTGCAAACTTTTTAACTTACCATTTGGTTTGTCTCAAAGGTAAGAATCTTGAAATACTCTGCAGTTGGTTGCAATTTTTTCACATTCTTGTTGATTTCTTAATCACACTAACATTGTGACTGCCAAGAATTTAATTTTAGCAAGCAGCTGCAGGTTCTAACAACACAGCTGTTAAGAATGGTAATTGCTAGAAATTTGGGGTGAAAAAAATGTTTTCCATCTATATAAATATAAACCAAAACTTAGGTCAAAGTGTACCTGGTGACTCCAGAACCCCACTCCCAATTAATGCGTGAGTCAGTCATTGAAACTTTTATGACTCTGTAGATTGTTAAAGCCAAAAAGACATGGGAAATTGAACTCTTTCAAATCCTCCATGTTTTCATATTTAGAGACCTTATGTCAAATTGCATTCCCTCTTCAAACAGCAGTCCTTAGTGGCATGAGCTATTCTGTTTTTATGGTGTTCAGATGAGAGGCAACATCCATGTGACAGCACTTACAAATGCAAACCATGTATTTCAAGTCCACATGGCATTTCTAGAACTTAGGAACATGGTGTCTCAATATTCATTTTTCTTCTCAGAACAACATCAGAGAAAAATTTGAATTCTCCCCTAAGGACATGTGTGACTTTCAGCAGAAAAGAAAGACTTAGAAACTAATGTGAAGGAAACCGTTTGTTATTTTCTGTCTTCCTTTCATCGAGATCTGATTCTGATTGATTGTAAAACTCTGGGCACACATTTGACTTGAAATCCACCCTGATAAAGAGAAGTTAGGGGTTTTTTTTGTCTTCATGGTGTATTTTTGTTTCAACTACTGCATTTTCTCCTCCTAATTTCGTATAACCAAACCTCCTCCAAAGTCACGCAGTCATTGCTTGAGTCCTGTAAACCAGTAATTTTGTACTTTGTGTTGATATGTTTAAAAGTAACAGTGGTGTGTAATACTTGATTCACAGGGCTTGATTAGTATTTCCCAACTTGCATCAAACCTCCTTTGTCTATTTTGTATTCAGAATTGACTACATTACTGACTCAAGCCTTATCTGTAGGCGTTAGCTGTTCCAATGGAAACATTGTACTCTGAGAGAGGCCCATTGAAATGAGCATTGTGTTTTATGCTCCAGGTGGCACCAAAGTGGCAAAAGAAAGGATAGCAAAGTATGTCAGAAAGGCAAGAAGGTGAAAAGTTATGAAATTAGTTGATAAGAGGCCTTGATTATTTTTAAAAAAATATTTTTCTAATATTGTAACTCTAATTTTAAACTTTCTGTTCACACTGTAAGTGGAAAATACCACTACACCTTGACAAATTCCCTGTACTGACTTTCTTTCTTGTTCTAAAATCAGTCTTTTTTTTACTATGTGGCAATTTTACTAATTATATCTACTTTTCATGCTTTATTGAAAATAATTTTTCAGTTCTTGGATTGAAAAATGTTGGATTTTCAAAGCAAAGGGCTGTGTACACATGTTTCTGATCTGCTCAACTTGACTTCTCTCCCTTCTGTGAACTTGCCTGGACTAGTGGGGTGCAATCAATAAGGCAGGTAATGGCACGCCAGTGAGAAAAGAGTCCACGATGAGAGATCAGACTAAGAAAACTAGAGAGAATGAGTTCCTAGAACTTTCTTTTAGCACTGCAACTTAATTTTAAGGTACCTTGAGACAAAGTTATTTTGGTTTTGTTTTGGGGGTATTTTGTTTTTTTTTTTTTAATTTTTCTTTCTTGCAACAAAAATATTTAGACCTTTTTGGACTAACCTTGGAGCAACTCTGAAGTTAAATTCTTTGAAAGATATATTTGGTGTCATCTGGGTGTTTTACCCTTGAAAGGGTTTCAATGAGAAATAAAAAATGCTGTGGACTGCTTTTTGGAAGTGCCTCTGGTGATTCTTTTGTGCTACACTTGATCACTTGACTCAGAGGTCAACAAAAAATCTTATAGACAGGCAGTAAACTTGTATGAAGAAGTAAGAATGGAGTGTAAGTACAAATCAGCTATTTAGTTTATAGCCTTCACATGGATCATTTATTTATGATCTGCCGAGTATCAGCATACCTCACACTCCTGTGAGCTGAGGTGAAGGGGAGAACTGTTCGTAAATCACAGGCTGGATGGCTGCTCTTCAGAGGTTCCTGGATTGTGTGGGATGAAGCTGAATCCCCAAGAGCTAATATTACCAGACCGTAATGGCCCATCATTTCTCACAGTGGAGACTGTACAGCAGTCACATCCCATCCCAGGCCTCAGGCTGCTCATGAGAGGCACAGGAGGCCCTCTTGAACTGTTATTGTTTAGGCACTACTGTCTTTGGCAACAGGAGTAATAGGAATTTATTATTTGATTTACATATTAGGTCAAACTCTGTTAAAGGGGGTTGCATGGGGAGTGCCAGTCCTGTTCTGAGAAAGGCAGGAACTTTATCTGCTTCTTGTGGGGATAGGTTTCACTCAGGTTAGTTTTGCATGCTGATGGCTGAAAAGTGTTGCAAATGAGTATGTCATTCTCTTCTCACTGAATTCTGAAAGGCTTTTTTTAATCCTGATAGTCATCAATTACTTACCATGTCTTCCTCCCTTATCTTTCCTCTCAAATGAAACAAAAGAAATATCCCATTCCTGTATGGTAAATGCTGAACAAATGACAAATCCATTTTCCTTATGTCCCTTCCTTATAAACTGATAGTTCTCTACTTCTGTTTACTTTTACATTAATAGAAACCTATTGCTGCATTTTGATTTCCAGGATGATAACAGGACTCAGTGTTTGAAAGTGCTTTTAACTTCAGACAGTGCCAGAGGGGAGTTTTTGCTTTTGCTTTCCAGAGAGCTTGTGCTGGACAAAGGAGATAGGTATTGAATACAATACACTACATTCTATGTTAGCATGTTTAGGTGTCTCTATTACCATATAATACTTACTGTAGTGAAAATATTAATCCCTCCATTTAATAAAACTTCTCCATATTATATATATGATTGAAACTATTTGAGTTCTGCACTTTGAAGGACTGCCTGGCCAGTGTTAGGGAAATAACCTGGTCCATTTTCCAGCTGGAAATGCTGAGGAATGCTGGTGCAAACTCCACTTGCAGGTCTGAAAATAGACAGGTCTAGGATTAAACACCTAGGAAAAGGAGTGCTTGGCATATCAGAAATGAACATGAGGCAAAGACCTGTTTAGACCCAGAAGACTTCTTTTTTAAATGGACATGAAGGTTCTAAAGCCTTATTTCATATAGAAAAGTGATAAGGCAATACCCTTCAGAAGAGTTTGTTTTAAAAGGAGGTTTGCAAAGTTTGTTTCTTACAGGAGGTATTTTGAAGATTTATAAATTCCCTGTGGTCTTTATAGTACCACAAACATAGAAGCAATAAAATATGCAAATAAATGACTCTTTAACCAATTGAATAAAGTGCCTCCCATATAAAAAGAATTTATGACACATTTGAACTGTGAGTATGCAAATTAAATGGCTTGGATTATGAAATGGTACATGTAAGAATTGATTGCTTCCTGCTTTCTGCAAGCTGACACCTTAAGCATCTCTTGGCCATTGCAATTTTTCAAGCCAATGTTATGAGGATGAAAGGGATAGCAAAATGATGGCAAGTTTTTGCTTTGTCAGAGTTCATTTTTTGCAAGCAATGCTAATGTTCCTACTTGACTTCCATTTAAAAAAAAAAAAAATCTGTAGCAGATTTAGAGTGACAGTTGAGGAAGGAACCTAGAAGAAATGATAAACGCAGTGGGCTCAACATGCACTCAATTTAAAATGACAGTCGACAGTATAAGCACTTCCCACAGTGCCCTTGTATCGTAAATCTTTAGTGTCAAAATAAACCATGCCCAGTTACATGTACTCTTGTGACAAGAAAGTACCTGAGAAGTAATACTATGTGCTATACTCTAGAAGAGCTTCTTTTAAGAGCAGAATTGTAGCATAGGTAAAGTCCCTTTGGGGAACTTAAGGTTAGGATAATGCCCCTTCTAAAGTGAATCAAGTCCCCACCAGTCAAGGCAGAAAAGCTATGCTGTGTCAATTCAGTCTTTAATTTAATAATTGCCTTGTTTTTTGGTTTCTTTTTTTCCTTGTGTCTCTTTTCTTCTAATCAAGAGCAGTGAATCTTTGAAATCAATCAACAGACATGAAACTAAGCTATCAAAAAAGAAACCTGCCAGTTTACCAGTGCTCTTCACGAAACAGCTGAAATGGGAATTTTTAGAAACAGATATAAGCAGATTCCTTGACAACTTTGCACTTTCTTCATGTACTCTGATTGAGCCTCTTGCATTTTTGCAGGCTTTAAACAATATGTATAAGAATAATCCTGCTTTGCTGGATTCTCAATTGTACACCCAACCTCTGCATGCAAACTTGTTCCCTCAGCCCTCCCTACCACATGCAGTTGCTTTGCACCTCTGACTAACTCAGCTTTTCCTGCTAGCAGGTTGGCTGAAAAGCCCCACACACCTACTCTCACACTCCCATCCATACTTAGGCCTGGCAAGAAATGTGAACTTCTCCAAGAACCATAAGGAGATGCTGAAACTTGCCTGAGAATGCGATTGTTGCCTTATGGCTTCAGTCAGAACATTTTTTGAGGGGGTGTGGATTGCAAGGGGGTGTGAGCAGTGCCAAAGCTAGACATAGAAATAAAATGGGAAGTAAAAGTCATGCTATACTAATCAGCAATCCATTCAGCTTCACTAAACATCAAGGAACTAAGTAGAGCATATTGCCTGAGAGAGCCAGAAAGAGATAGTTAATAAAACAGTTTTCAGTTAACTCAGTCTGTGTCTGATCCAGATTGTGAAGCCACAGATTCCTTTTCTAGAATACTTACTGTTTGTTTTGCTCAACGGCCCTGACAATCCCAAAGGCCCCTTAAAACTAAAGAACTGGAAGAGAAACTGGTCAGATAACTGAATAGACCCTATTCATGCTGGGTTGTGACTTCCTCAGCAAATAAAACACCATTTTTCCTGGAATGCTCAGATCCCTGCTTAGAGGGGTCAAGAGCAGCAACACACTGAACCAGCTGGTGCTAGCTGTAATTGTGCTTTGCATAAAACAAGTTTTATATCTGGAGCATAAAAATTCTTCCAGTGCAAAATATAGTTTCCTGCAAAGCAAAAAGGAATAAATATATTTAAATAGGGAGGAAGCAAAAGTGCAAAGGGAAAATTTAGATTTATTTCACTTACAGTACAGCAGAACTCCACTGTAGAGTATAAGCATAGAGTGCTGTGAATCTGTACTGTATGTCTTAGTCAACTGCCTTTAGCATAAAAGACCTGTGAAGGACTGTAATCTCATACATATAGCTCAATTCCTTTAAATCAGCTTGAAAAAAGATGTATGCAGCTTATTCGAGAGTTATCAATAATTGTAATCTTTTCAACAGATGGGAAGTTTTAGTGAGTCCTGAAATAATTTCAGGATAAAACCTTCCCAATTCTATACAAGTGTTTGGTTAATTATACCATTCTGACTAATTAAAACAAAAATATCAAATTTTAAAAAAAGGGCTTTGTTTCATTGTTAGTTTTATTCACAAAGAGAAGGAGAATAAATTTACTGAATTCTCAATTCCTAAAACTTTTGGTCACTGGGAGAAAACATAATCATATTTATTACTTGAATATCTACATGGACATTTTTCTCCTGATCCTAAATAAGGGTACACTATGGTGTTCAGAGCATATTTAAAAATCTGTAAATACATAAGTAGAGTTATGGGTATTTAACTTTAGATACACACATTTTAGAACATCAGTGATATTATGTAGCAATATCCATGAGAACATGGATTAGGATGTTTATGTTCTCACCTTCAATCTCCTACTTCACACTTGGGGGTTGCAGTGAATGCAAACTGCCTCCCTTGTGGATATGAGAAGTTAATCCCTAGTCCTTTTGGCTACTCATCTGTATGCTTGATACTTTCTAAAAGTGTTACAAAAAATATCTAAGCAGGGCTCCAGGTGACAAAGGCATTTCAAAAGAAGAGTTCTCCCAGGGTGTAAACATTATATCTTCAGAGGGACTTAGCTCCCTAAGACACATTCCTCAGCAAAGCTCGTCAAACTAAGTTGAACTTGGAGCAAAAATCTGACACTGATGCTTAGGTCACACTTGCACTGATTTCAAGAGGAAATTTGGCCATTGGAGCTTGACTTCTAAACTTGACTTTCCCTTTGTCCTCACCAATACTGGTTATTTGTTACATATACTGCAGACATAAATAATATCAATTAGTTCCCTGACTGCTTGACTGTGCACCAAATCAGAATAATATATCTCTGCTACTATTAATGTTTACACTTAATAATGTGTGATTTCTTTGGCCAGAAAACAATATACTTTTAAGAATTGCCTTTAGTGACTACTCTGAATCACTTGGGTGGTAATCCTTTATCACTCTTCTTTCTCTCCAGATCTTCACTCTATTTATCTTTCATCTTTGAATTTAATCAGGAGTACCAGTGAATTAATTTTGCACTTTTCCAAATAATAGTTAACACAGAAAGAATGTAAATTTAATTTTGAGACTACCCTAAAACACTGTCCTATTCTCTTTTCTTTTTTTTTTCTCTCTTTTGTATTTCTTCAGATATGTTCAGCCTTATGTTGGTCTTTCTTTTGTTAAAACATAGTTTTCAGGGCAAAAAGAGCAGATATTGAATTGCCTACCTGTAAAAAGCCATTAGTTTTCAGGATAAAATAAATACTGAATTACAGTAATATAAGAAAAGCAGAATAATTAAATGAGAATAATACATTAATACTTCTATGTTTATCTTCCAGACTGTGCAGAACAATTATGTTTTCTAAATCATAAGGGACCAAGGACATACTATTAAAGGAATAATTCTTCTCCATTTTTTCCACCATCTATTTGCAGATATAATAATTTGTACAGAGTACATAGAGATCTTTATTACACATACAGTAATATTTTCATCCCTGGCCACTTAAATTGTAACACTAGCAGTGCAAAAAACCTACTTTGTGTTGCTTGATAAGTATCTGTGATCTTGAGAGACACTTAAATGATAACATTTCTGGTTTTGATGCTACCTTTTGATATCTCATCACTTCAAGGTTAAAATGTGGCTATTATTACTTACTATGACTGTTTCCTACATTGAATTGTCTAAGAGAAAGCATGTGGTTTCAGCAAATATTTAACAATTATCAGAAATATTTTTTATATAAAAAATAAGCAGAGATTGCAGAAATATATAATGGCTTGTAACAGGAACCACACTGCACAGCCTCTGAGGTCTCAATTTTTCATCTGTAAAAGAAATTACAAATGTGGCCTGCTCATTAGTCCTGCTCTCAAATAATACTAAGGAGTGTGAAGGACTGAGCTGGAGAACATGATTGTACTGCTGTATTTATTGTTGCTGACTAGGCTGCTCAAGGTTTGAAACTCAGATCTCTGCTACTGTGAAAGTGACAGCAGCAGTTCATGCATCAAGAATCTGGATTTCTTCTTGTGCAATAAAGACCCATCTCCCCACCTGCAATAAGAGGAGAACTACACCTTCACTCTCATGTTGACCTATCAGAGGGGTCCCCACAGCAGCCAAGATAGAAGATGCTGTTACCACACTTTCTCAAGAGCTACAGACCTTCCAAGAAATTGTCTTTGCTTTAATTCTGTTATCTGCCAGCAAAGAGTTGAGCCTTACTGACCTCATACTTCCTAAACAAGGCCACTTCCAACATCTCAGATGAGGTGAGCAAGGCTGTTTCTGATAAGAAAGATCTCACGTCTTTCTGAGACTCAGCTAGTTTCAGGATCTAAATATAAACCATAACCAGTCTTAAGCCGAGCAGGCCAAGTCGTCAGTATCCTTCCAGAGCATTTGAGTGTTCGTACACATAAAAGTGCATTCAGGCTTCAATAGTACCTGCTTAAGATGAGAGATAAGTTGATGCAATCAGTGACTTTGAGCAGTCTTAAACTGATTCATTAATAGGTAAATTATGATAACACATGTCCATTTTTAGGAAGACCCATTTTTACCTGGAGCTGAGGCTTGCTAGGTGAATGCACACATGGACTCAGTTGATGGACACAAATAATTCAAAAATGTTGCCATGGTAACTCAAAAATGTTTAATTCAGTGTTTGTACCTTATCCTTTATATCTCTAAACCAAAGCATTATTTAGATTGATTCTTTCAGTTTATCTTCAGCTATAGTTTATTCTTAATTGTCTGTTGAAGAGAAAAAAAAATATGAGATGAGAAAAAACACTTATTTTCTCAGGGGGAAGTGCACAAAGTAAGAAAGACATCAATCACTACCACCTTTTCTTCTCTACCTGGGTGTTCTTTCTTCAGTTGTACATACTTAGAGAGGTGAATGTTGCTGCAGGCGATGTGAGACACAGCCTTGATTGTGATGCTCCACCCACAAACTGTACAGCAACAAACCAAAAGAAAGTCCTTCCTCTTGTTCTTTGCTACTCTGGTGCTATGGCACATTGTCACCTCCTTTGTAAGCCATGAAAGAGATCATGGAAGGAGAACAAAGCAGAGTCTTGAAAGACTCTTTTCTCACTTTCTTGTGTTTCAAAGGATACACAATTTTTCTTCGAAATAAAAAATGTAACTTCTGCTCTCTGTAATACATTTTTCCTGAGTCCCTCAGACGGGGAAGGAGTAGAAACTAAAGCTTTGGATATTATTTTGACTGCAGCTTAAAACAACTACGGCGTAATTAGTTCAAACTACCTCTGTGAGAAAGCACACACATTAGTCAAATAACGTGTGCTATTCCATTCCCGAACTTAAATACATGTGCTACCACCAGGACCCTGCAACTCATGCAACAGTGGCTAATGAGACCTTTCCAGGGCCAGGGTCAATGCGAGAAAAGCCCCCACCATGTGTGAAAGAAGCCCTTAGAGAGCACTGGCAACCAGGAGTGCTGCCAACAGTGCAAGATGCATCAGCAAAGGCGTGGTGTGGCAGTTCAAGCAGCAGTTTACAGGAAAGTGTGTGCAGGAAGGGTGCTGAAGCCCTGCCAGCTTGACAAGGGAGCAGTGGCATCCATCCAGCAGAAAGCCATGGCCTCTCTAAGCTCTGCACCCATCACAGATGCTATTCTACATGACTCACGACTCACCATCATCTTTGGGGGGTAGAAATAGGGGACTCTTGTTTCTGCAAAGATGGACGTGGCATTGGGTCAAACAAAATATGGTGGGGTAGGGAACCTGTCGACCATTCATTGTCTCAGGCGTGCAGTGTTGGGTCACTGTTGGTGAGCATTTTTGAATGTAAATCATTCTTTCTTTGTGTGTTTTTGTTATTAGTGTTGTTGCTGTTACTCTTAATTTTTTTATCTCATTGCTATTTCCAGTAAATTGTTCTTATCTCAACCTGTGATCTCTGCCTTTTGATTCCCATCAGAGGGAGGGGGAGAAGAGCAACTCCTGGGTTTTTTTTTTAGTGGGAACACTAAATTGCGGAATGCCGTTCCTAAAGCATGACATGTGGGTGCAGAGGGAGCTGACAGAGGTGTTCAGCAAGCAACTTTCATTCATTAATCAGCAGTCCCAGTTATCCAGGGAGGTCCTGAATGACTGGAACTTAGCAAATATGATGCATCCGCAAGAAAGGCCAGAAGGAGGATCCAGGTAACTACAGAACTGTCAGCATGACCTCAGTGCTAGGGAGGGTGAGGGAGCAGGTGGGTTGTCATTATTCTGCATACAGGACAACCAGGGGATCAGGCTCAGCCAGCAAGGGTTTATGAAAGACAGGTTCTGCCTGACTAACCTGATATCCTTCAATCACAAGGTGACCTGCTTAGTGGATGAGGGAAAAGCTACGGGTGCTTTAGTAAAACTTTTGACATCATTTCCCAGAGCATTCTGATGGAGAAACTCATGGCTTGGACAAGTGTGCTGTTCACTGGGTAAAAAAATGGCTGGGTAAAAAACTGGGCCCAGAGAGTTGGGGGCAAATGAATTTACTCCCAGGTAAAGGCTGCTCGCTAGTGATGTTCCCCTGGGCTCAGTCTTATTTAATATCTTTATCAATGATCTGGATGAGGGGATCGAGTGCACCCACAGTAAGTTCACAGACAAGACTAAGCTGGGCAGGAGTGTTGATCTGCTGGTGGGTAGGAATGCTCTGCAGAGGGATCTGGACAGGCTGGATTGATGGGCCAAAGCCAATGGTATGAAGTTCAACAAGGTCAAGTGCAGAGTCCTGCAGTTGGGTCACAAAGACCCCATGCAGTGCTACCACCTGGGATAAGAGTGGATGGAAGGCTGCCTGGTGAAAAAGGACCTGGAGAGGCTGGTCAACAGCTGGCTGAATACAAGCCAATAGTGTGTCCAGCTAGGCAAGAAGGCCAATGGTATCCTGGCTTGTGTCAGAAATAATATGGTCAGCAGGACTAGAGAAGTGATTGCCCCTCTGTACTTGGCCACTGGTTACACCTCAAGTATTGTGTCCAGTTCTGAGACTCTCACTACAAGGACATTGAGGAAGTAGAACATGTCCAAAGAAGGGCAATGAGGCGGGTGGAGAGTCTGGAGCACAAGTCTAATGAGGAGTAGTTGAGGGAGCTGGGGTTGTATAGTTGTATAACCTGGAGAAAAGGAGGCTCAGGGGGTGCCTTACCACTCTCTGCAGCTACCCGAAGGGAGGGTGTAGTGAGGAAGATGAGTCTTCTCCCAAGCAGCATGTCATAGGTCAAGAAGAAGTAGCCTTCAGTTGTGCCATGGAGGGGTTAGATTGGAAATTAGGGGAGTTGTCTTCATGGAAAAGGTTTTCAAGCATTAGAGCAGCCTGCCCAAGGAAGTGGTTGAGTCACCATCCCTGGAGGTATTTAAAAGATGTGTGGATGTTGCGCATGGGGGCATGGTTTGGTGGTGGACCTGTTCAGTGTTGGGTTAATGGTTAGTCTCGATGATCTTAAAAATCTTTTCCAACCTAAATAATTCTATGATTCTATTCTGTAAGCAGTGTAACCAAAAGCTCTGCTTGGAATTTCAAGGTAGTGTTATGTCACAAGCAATTAAATACCTAAACAAAAGCAGTAAGAGCACTGACATTTCTGGTGGGGTCACTTAATATCTATGGATCATCAGTGACATTTTTGAGAATCAGGCAACTTTTGGACCCAACACTGGTAAAGCTCATGTCATGTTTTAATGTCACACATTCTGGACATTACTTTACACTAGTTAAATTTCTCATGCACTAAAGCCATTGTATAAAGATAAAATTTTTGCCAGCTGTTTTTTCATATTCATTTTATGTTGCTAACTCATGGAATTGTTAATCATCAATGAATGGAAGCAAATATCATTTTGTTATATGATTTTTTCATTAACTTTAATATGTTGGGCTTTTTTTTTTAATGGGAAATAATTGTGATGGAGCTAAATTTTTATTTTAAATCAGGCTGCATTATTTTCTAAATTCTTAAAGAACATAATAATCCAAGAATTGACTGTTTCACTGTCTGTATTTTATGGGAGATATATCCTATGAAATAACCTAGTATCACAATTTTGAGAACCCTCAGTGGAACCTACAGTCCAGAAGATGATGAGTCTCCATTTTCTGAAACAGGACCCTTACAAAACATTTCAATTTAGGCATCTGACAACTTAGATGGCACAAATGTTAACTACATTTTTAAATCCCATCCATCTACAGGCAGGTAGCTGCCTGTATCATACAAACTATTTCTTATCAAGATGCAGTGCAGCATCTGAGTCCCCATGCCCCATTTTGCAACGCTAAAGGGTGTAGAAGAGGGACCATCCCCTCCTTTATGCTTTTAGAGGTCCGTGTTTGGACCCTGAGGTGCTATAGTGGGAAAGGTCAACAGTTGGACTCTGGTAAGTGTATTTCCTTCTTCCCTAGAAAATATTCCATACTGATAACCTTGAAGTCCTCAGATAATGGAATCAGGAAAAATATCTGTCTCATTATGCTTCTTGTCTCTATCTATGATGTCCTGGTGTAGCTGTCAGATGTTACAAATTTGGGATGAAATTTTGCAGTATGAGAAAAATAACTCTCCAAATACTCTTTTCTTTTTTGGGGAGGTGGAGGTGGAGAAGAAGGGGTATTGATTGGCTCATTGCCATTGTATTCACATCTTTTGATTCCATGCTGAAACACAGCATCTGAAATGAAGAGCCTATGGAGACTATGCCTAACATTACGAAGTTAAAGATTACCTTTATTGCATCTTTCATCTTTAAAGTGCAAATGGATACAGTGTTTTTCAGATTCTCTTAAGGTATGCTGGTCTAATATATATGCTAAATGTACTGTTGTGATAATTTTTGTCTCATATTTAATTGCTTATGTTTCTGTCTCAGCCATTGATATGAGTTGGATTACTGTGCTTGTAGTCAGAACTACTGTTTCACAAATTACAAATATATAAAGTTTTTTGACAAGATGGAATTTCCCTGATATGCTATTTGTCCACTGAATGCACATTTCTGCTGCCAGAAGGGAAAGCTGCAACATGAAAGAAAGCACCTTCTGGTGTTCTCCATCTAGGAAGTTGCAAAATGCTCATCATACTATACACTGAACTTACCCTGGTGCGGTAAATTGCACAACTGCTAATTTATGTGTAGACTAACCCATAATATTCTCTATTATTTCACTCTTGGGTGTCTGTTTAGCAGAGATTTTTTAAAAAATTGACCATGCAGAAGGTTGCATACATTTTTGGTGTGTAGGACCGGAAAAGAGCATATGGCCAAGAAACTAGTTCCTCAATTCAGAAATGATAGGCAGTTGCACTCAACTACTGCTTCCTCCCTTCTGGATACCAGAAGTTCTTGTCTGGTACTGAGTACCATATATTCTTTGTATATCTCTATATTCATATTCTATCCGCTATATCCTAAAAATGCCCAAATCTAATATAAATCAAGTATGCCCTCAAAATAAGTCTTTTCCAAACTCACTTCAGGTTTCCTCTTATCCCTTCTCTGAGGGTCAGCTGATAGATGACCTCTGTATGATATCTGCTAGGAATACGACAACAATGAAGCCTGCAGTTAGTCTTTGGGGATCTTTGGTTTATGAGTCCTAACAGAAAACTGAGTTAGTCTCAGTAGTGAAAAAGCCTTTTTCAGTCTCAAGCAATGAGTTAAACAAATGGCTGTAAATTAAGAGAGCTTTGGCAGAGTTGTGGAAAAGAGCTGCCAGAGCTATCAGAGAACAGAGAGCAAAGAGCATCCACCTTCCAGACCACGTCAGCAGCAGGAGCAGGATAGTGCTTTCCCGTCTGGTGAGTAGCCACCATGAAGAGTTCACTACAACTCTTTGTCTCTCAAAGGAGATGTTTATAAAATTAAGTGAAGCAGTGCCACAGGTGGCCTTCAATGAAATGGCATGAAATGGCATACACTGAATGCATCCACACTCCATAGCAGTTGCCTTGAGTCTCTGCATTGCCTCTGTATGATGCTCCTGTGATTATGATCATGCTGCACTCTGATCCTATGAAGCATTGCTTCAGTTTAAAGTCTCTGAAACAGTGCTGGAGCTATGTGCAGCCCATCAAACTGTTTTGTGGTGATTTGTTTTCATAGCATGAAACTAAAGGTATTTGGATTGCACTGGAGGACTCTGGAGGGATGCAAATCTGTCTTGTGTATACAGCACTTGCAATGGTCCATAGGACACACTGACCCTTAAATTGGACCCAAGGCTTGCCTCAGAGTGTGTTAGTTACTTAGTCCGAACTGTGCCTGAGTGCGCACTTGGTTAAGCAGTAGCGATGCATAATGGTGCTTCTCTCACACTATATTTTATTTATCTCTATAGTCAGAGGAGTCCAACTGCTGAGTTGTTGCACCCTTAGTGTAGTCTGCTTCCAGAGCTATAAAAATCTACCTTAGCATCACTAGGATCAGTTTTTCTGCAGAGGTCATACTGGGGTTCCTATGCTCAGCTGCTTAAGGCTGTGGTGCACCAGTTCCTGCTGATACTGTGTGTGTAATGCTTAGTTTGCCACTGGCTTGCTGATAGTCTGCAACTGTTTCAGGTGGTTCTTAAATTTTAATCCAGTTTGGTGATACAAGCAGTCCACATAAACCACACGTCACAGAAGATATATTTGGCATCATTTCCTTCTTCTCAAATAGCCTGTTTCCCCAGAGCAGGGTCATCCTAGTGAAGAAGATTCAAACATTTGTTTAATGCATAAGCACGCCCCTGTTGTTTGTCTCAATTCAGTTGTATTTCTATCTTTAAATAGAGTTTTCAACAGCAATGCACCAGCATGTTACAAAACCTACATGCTCATGAGTGTACTCTGGTGCCATCCCTTAGCTTGAGTCAGCTCTTGTGCTCTCCAGCAGGTATCTTGAGAGTTTTATTCACACTGGCTCTATCTTCCTAAGAAGAGCTTACTCATTTTGCCTTTCTTGTTTGCATGACTCGAGTTTTGTATGCCACACCAACAATTCTTTAAAAAGTGCATGCCTCAGGTTTCCTATGAACACCAATTTGCTCTGAGCAACACACATTTTTGAACATCAATTCAGCTGAACACTGTATGAATTGTTGTTGTCTTTTCAAATTAAATTAAAGTATTTACAACATTTTGTGTTAATGCAGAGGTGACAAGTTCCTGATTCATACTGATTCAAGTATTTGGTGTACTGCGATTGGGCCTTCTGGCTCCATGAGGTTTGCTGGGTACTCAACAAGTTCTAGTGATAAGTGCTCTTGTATAGCATCTGATTTCTGTGGGAGTTCTTGTGAAATTCACATTACTCAAACATCAGAATTTGCAGTATCTGCCCCTTTATAATGCCTGCCTAAATTAGAATGGCACCCAAAAAACTAAGCTTGCCAACTTCTGCTATTCACTTTTCTGGTTTTGAATAGGCATGGAGATTTTTGTCCCTGCCTCTCAATTTTTCAAGAAGTTGGAAACCAAAAAAAGAGAAAACAGAGGGAATTCCCTTGGAGTAGATGTGAATTTACAGATAATACCACAGGCTTGACATTTTTCATAATCACTGTAACTTGAACAGATGTTAAAACTTTGAATGGCCCCATGCAGTGCAAAAATTATACCCCAGTCTTGCTCCTATGTTCCAAATTTCCATTAAAACCATTTATATAGACCCCATGCAACCCCATCATCAAAGCTGAAAAGGCAAATTCTTCATCACATATGATTTAAAGGAATATTAGAATTTAATTTTGATTGATTCAGAACACCATTTTTAAATTACTGGTTTAGGTTAAAGAAAGGTTTGCCATTAAATCTGGATTTGTGGCAAAATCAAGATCAAAAAGGACGTGATAAAATGCTTTAGAATTTCACATAATTTGATAATCTTTTAGTAGGGTGTCTATTAAACAGTGACCTATTATTCAGTATTTCAGGCTCAGAGAGCCAATCTATTCATATATACTAAAAGAATTATTTATTGTAAACTGTTCATGTTCTAAGTATTTTCTCTTTGCCTCTGTTCTTGCTAGTTACTGCAGATTCTTCTTTCTTTTGGCAAGGTTTTGGTGTAAGTCGTGTGGGGTGGGGGGATGTTTATTTTTGCAGGTGAGTTTCTAAAAGAATTCTGTTGTATTACAGTAGGCAACTGCAATAATTAGGCAAATGGATGGAGAAATTAGTAAGAATTGTCATTGTCTTAAAGAATAAAAAATGTTACAAAACATGCACATCTAAAAGCATGAAGGCAGCTTGCTAGGAAGTTTATTTTCAGAAAACAAGAGTTTCAGGTAAATAAATTGGTTCTCATTCTTAGTGGGCATCTTTCTTACCCTTGTCATGGTAAAGGTAATGTGGAGCTTGTAAAGAAAGATCTGAAATTGCTAAACCCAGGAAAATGCTTTTTAGGGATTTTTGAGTCGGAGGATTGAGGTTAATGAAAACTAGATGCAGACTGGCAGATTATAATTGTGCTTGCATGAGTGCACAAAGAGATGTGCCTGTTTGATCCCATGCCTTTTCCCTGTACCTGTACAAAGAAGGTCACTGTCTCTTTCCCAGCATCCCTAGAGCAAAAGTGGGAAAGAGATCATGGCCGACAATGCTGCTTGCCCTAATAAAGAAAGGGTGGACTACAACTCTGTCCTATTTAAGTCCTGCTGTGAGATTCAAGATGTCATACAGTCTTATAAACCAAAGTATGTGGAAGTTGCCACTTTTACATCATCTTTCTCAGTGAGTCAGATCTTATTTGACATCCCCCATTGATGGTCAGAGACTAAGCTATAGCAGACTGGGTGTTAAAGTCACCGTACAATCCCACGTAAGTTTTTCACCAGCCATAGTACCATAGCTTACAGAACAAGCTTGGAATAAGGACTTTTATTTTCAGACTTATATTAATGCCCATGAAACAAGGTCAACAGAAATCACTGCTTTTATAGAAAGAGCACTGCTCATTACCTCTAGTCACAAAAATGATTCATCTGCAAGCTGCCTGCACTTACAACTGTCTTGCTTAGCTTATTGGATGGCACATTGCCTGCTCATGTGTTGTTTAGACGTAGTACAGGGAATAGGTGTCAGAAAAGATGATTTTACCAGGGTAATTTAAATAGAACAACAACTGTTATCTTGTTAGCAATAATTTCCCTCTTGGTGACTGAACAAGAATGTATTATTTTCCCGTGAAGCTTTCTATTCTTCTGGCACCTGCTCCCTGCTTTACCATCAGGAAGTTTAGTCAGTCAGGCTCCTGGACTGCTGTTTCTGACTTGAAGACCAATCTTGCCAGGGATACCAGAACATCAAGAACATGTCTTCATCTTTTTCAAATTGAAATTCTTGCTTTGATATCAAAGACTAGGAAAGTACAGAAGAGGAAATGTTTCCTAGCCAGCAGTTTGGGTTTTTTTCCTCCTCTGCTTCTTGCTGGAGCTAATTCTCCCCAAAGTACTTCATCTTTTCAGTGGGACAAAATGTTTTGAACTTCTAATATTCAGTTTTTGGATGTTCTGCAAGACCCATCTAGGAGGGGATTTTTGAGAAAAAGCTAGGCATACCCACTGTATCTGTTTTTAAGCACTCTGAATCAGTCATGAGGGATTGTCACCTGATTATCACCTCCTAAAGAGGTCAAAAAATTGCAGAAATTTAACTAGGCCTTCCTGTCTAATTTTTTTTTCTTTTTCAACTAAGTCAGAACTGTAAACATGAAAATAAACAATTCTTGCTCAGTTTCTCATCACAGTGCAACACAGTCCAACTACTTCTCAACTCCCACTCAACATTCAGAAAACAGAGCATCTCACACAGAGCACCTGCCATCTTGCAGAATAGTGCCATATGTGATTATCTATAAGATTTATGTAGAGGTATAACACCAAACTTAAGACAGAGAGGAATGTTTCCTCTTACTGGGGCTCTGATTAGCCACCAAATAAAAACTGTGCAGGTATCTCCACAATCCCTTTCTTTTCTCTCCTTTTTTATTAATCTTTGAAAAAACATAAGATCTGTCAGAAAAAGTAAGACTGCAATTAGGTTAAAAATACTTCAGCAGGGATATGAAATATTGCAGTGTGCTACCACTTTTGCCTTCAGAACTCAATCATATGCCTTGAAAATGTCATTTATTTAGGCATTTTAAACATGTTCTGCTTTCAAAACCAAAATGTGGATTTTTATGTTCTGTATCTCAGAAAATATGTTAAAAATAATTTGGCAAATTAGTTTCCATTTCTGTTAGCAAATTTGTCCATAAAGTACTTAAGCATCCAAGTTTATGATCAAAGTTCATCTAACAGATTTATGTGAACTTTTAAAGCAGATACAGAGAGGGGGCAATATATATTTTTTCATAAGCTGCAGGAGTAAATGTTCCAAAGTATACGTATTTCAAGAGCTGACTGAAATATAGGAAAATTCATTACTTTTTTCCTATGAATCATTTCATTTGTTGTCTTTATGTTAGAGAAAAAAAAACAATCCACTGTTAGAATTTTTTAAGAGTAGCTGCCACCAAAACTGACTTCTAAGGAGAGTTCATTAAAGTTTATCTTCGCATTTCTTCTAAAGAAAGTTAAGGAAATAATAATGCTATACTTAGTGGGGATAATAAAAATGAATAGTACTATTCATAATAATCTTCATATCTATTGTGTATTTGCATATGAACAATAGACATCTAATATTTTTGGCTGCTTTCTTTAGTCTCTCTCCTCTTTGTGTATGGGACATGTCAGTGTTTTGAGTTTTTACGTCTCAGATGACTAGCTAAATACTGGTATAACTAATCTGAGATATTTTAGAGGTTCTGGAAATCAGATGTGTTGTCCAACTGACCAACTGGAAAATTTTTTAGAGTGTGGGTGTATAACAACCACAGAAGACTAATTAATTCAAATAATTTAAAAATAAAAGGTAGGGACAGCATTTGCTGTAGTCCCAAACCTGCAGTAATTTATCAGCTGGAAGTAGTGTTAACAGGGACCTGAGTTAATTGATTGAAATGAACAAGACTTGACATGCATCTTGAAATTTTAGAATAATTCTCTAGTGCTATTCATCTTGATGACAGAGAACTTCCCTGATGTTCTGCTTCTAATAAATACTATTTAAGTCATCTATTCCTGGTAGAATGTTCTATTTCTTAATTTAAACAGCTTAAGTAGATGTCCCAAGTGTGAAGACCTGCCCAAATAGCTCATGAAAAGTCCCAAATGTGCAACTACATGGATTCCATAGCTCAGAGAGAGGAAAATAGTACAAATGGGTCTTTGAAAGAATGGAAAAGTAATGTGGCAGCTGACCTGCAAACAGAACAAGGCTTTTGATTTTGATGACAATTTAATGATATTTGTGTTAACACTGCTTTCACTCTGCTTGAAACTTGTCCAGGCTCACCTCCATAAGCATACAAGAGCATAGGGCTTGTAATAAAAAGAGAATTAACAAAATGGAACTCTGTAAACTACATCAGTGCCAAATTGCACTGGTAGGTGGAAACATGAATCCAGTCTTGCGTATTACAGAGGAGGTGAGAAAGGCAGCACAGTTTCTTTAATCTCACGCTTTCTCTTCCTGCTCATAAGAAGATCCCAAGTGGTTTTCTCACAAAAAGACATCCAGCTCTTTCCAACTAGTTTCTATTTTTTTCCTAGGGAATGAGGCGAGTGGGAGGAAAGAATACAGTATTGTTCTGCATGGACTGTAATTTTTTCAGCAAAACTCTTTTTCTTCATAATATGTAGTGTCTTCAAGCCTGAAACATTTTGTGGAAATACATCAGTTTAGAGCCAGAGGTTCCCCGGCATTCACAGGAAGGAAACAAATTTTCAGAGGAGGAAAATTATCATCCCAAGAGACCAGGGGCAAATTTCAAAATGAAGTTTATATGCTACAATGCTCAGTGCTATGGCTGTTGGTGGCCTGGTGCCAGCTCCAGGGATAGAGCAGCTTCAGGAGTGGCATTTGCACCACTGGCTCAGGCACATACGCTGTCTTTGTACTGAATGTACTGAACACAGGGACCTGGGGGTGCTGCAGGGATGGGAGTAAGCCACTAAAAATGCTCGAGGCACATGTTTCTGAAAGCATGCAATTCTTTAGGACACAGGTGAAGTGCCTCACCTATCTTTCCCTAATGTTAAAATGTGTCTTCTTAATGAATTTCACCTCCATGAGCATACAAGAAGAATGGAAGTGCTCACCTTGCTTGAGTCAGACTTTATGTAACACAAAACAATTCCAAACAGATTACCTTCAGCAAAGCAAAACTACATCTATGTGTTGGGTAGTTCTTGGCCGGCCACCAGGTACCTACCAGTCCACTATCTCACTCCCCTTCTTCAACTGGATGGAGAAAGTAAATATGATAAGAGCATCATGGGTCGAGCCATGTAAACCCAACAGAGTCTGCCATGCCAAAACTAAAGGAGGAAAGAGAGGGGCAGGTCAAAAAACAAACAAACAAACAACCCCACAAAGAACAAAACCCCCAGACAAACAAACAAAAGAAAAGGAACATGCACACACTCAAAAAAGAACAAAATTAAACAAACAAAAACCCCTTAAAAACAAAGAACAAAAACCCCAAAACAAACAAAAAAAAGAAAAACCAAAAACAACAAGAGATGCATCAAGTTTGGGGAGGGCAAGGACCATTCATTTGACCACATGCTCTGACGAGTGAAATGCTGATGGCCTGGAAAAGCTGAGTAGCTGAAGCTCCTGCTTTCCAACATAAATTATCTAGTGGACCTTCAACCTGCTCCACCAGGTTGCTGTATTCCCCTCTGTTGGCATTTGTTGGCTGAGGAATGGAAAGGAGGAGGTGAGTCACTGGTGATGTGCGCAGAAAGTGTGCAGTGAAGGGTGGCGATGCTACAGAACAAATACACTGTCCCGTGCCCCCCACAGCACTGCAGCTCACCTTCCCACCTTTGCCTGCTTGGGCTTGCTCCTTTACACAGCTCAGGAAATGACCTATATCTTATATTGGTTAGTGATGGCTGAGGGCACATTCCTGAGGACCAGGATGGTTGGACAGACAGCAGACACAGCCACTGATGACATCTGTCCAAAAGTGAACAAGTCATGTTGGATGAGGCTTTAAGCAATCTGGTCTAGTGGAGGGAGTCCCTGCCTATGGTAGGGGAGTTGAAACTAGATGATCCTTAATGTCCATTCCAAGTCAAACCATTTTGCAATTCTATGATCCTATAAGCACTTCTCACTCTGAAGGTGTCTGTATCAATCAGTTCCTGTGCTTGAGGTGAGGAGGGAAGTGAATGTGTATTGGGAATTTATGGCCATCTCTGTCAGCAGCTTCTACAACAGTAGTCTGGCATGAGTAATCCAGGTTTAATTGGTGAATAGCCTGCCAGTCACATTTAAAGAATGCACGGGAGGTACTTTTAAATTCTTGCATTTTTGATGTATCTTTTAGCCTATGTCTCTCCTATTACTTGAATAAAAGAAGTGGGAGGATGAAAAAGAGAACAGCAAAGGCTTGAGGATCTTGTTATAAATATACAGAGCATCATCTGTAGGTGGTGATATAAAAAATTACAAGAAATGTTCCTCTCTGTTCCTGTATATAGGTATGCCTGGTCAAAGTCTGCCACTACAAACACCAGGAACATAACCACATTGCTGAATGTCATTACATTGCTTTCTCCAATAGTTTCACTAGTAAGTCTGACTTTGAATTCATTAAGTCTTTCTGAGTGTCTTTGACTGTCTCAAGAATGAATTTATCAATCACTGGCTTTTGCAATCACATGCTTATTCCAGCTAAAATTACATTGGAAAGTTGTTGTCTGAATTACTTTATCTGTACTTTAGTTCTTCTCTCCACATGTCAGTCAGATGTCAGTCTGAATTGTGAGCTGTGGTTTGTTTTAAATGCGGCCACTTGGATGATTTTGGTCTCATTCTTCTCCTCTGGCTTTTCAGACCCTGTGAAGTTTTCACATCCTTTTTCTTATTTTTGAGAGTTTTTGTCCTGCTTCTTTGTCTTTTGCATCACCAGTTTGGTGGCATTCTATTTTCAGGAGTAAATTAGTCAGAAATGAAAACTCAGCTCTCCAAACAGAATTTCACTAGAACATCAGGTAAATATCAGAATAAATCTATTAAAGCATGTACCAAAATGTTCATCTATCTGTTCAAACTTTTAAAAAAAACCCTTTTCCTATCACTTTAGGAATATCCAGGTGAATATAGGACTGTCTGGAAAGACATTTTTGCAGTGAGGTATTGATTTTGAGGAAGTTTTTGCAATAGAAAGGTTTATGAGATCCAAGACACTCCAGTCAGTTCTGATGGCAGAGGGGAATAGAGATCAGAAATGGAAACTTGGTATTGATCTAAAAAGGATGATTTCAGTAGGGTGCCATTTATTGTCCCCATGCAAAATGCTAGCAAATCTCCAAACCTTAAGAGCTCATGAAATTGCCAGACTGTTAGTTGTTAATGAGTCACATGTCAGGAGGGACTCGTGGTTATGAAGATATGGTTTTTTACTCATTTTTTCTAACCGAATGTGTTCTCTGAAGAGGGGAATCCCTGAATGGCAAGAAGCAGTGGTTTCATCTCGGTCACAGTTTTTACGGAAGAGGGGTAGCGATGCATTATCCTTGTTCTCAAGGAAATGGCACCTTGAAGGCAATGGGAGATTACTCTGCCTACTAAAAACATCCTGAAATTCAAGGTTGGCTATGAGCCCAGGCAAAACATGTCTCCCCAGGGCAACAGATTGTTGGGGCACCAGTGCAGCATAGGTGCTGCTGCCCACTTCTCCTGTTTCTGAATCCTGGAAGGCCAATCTGGCTGCTGCCGCAACCCCTGCAAATGCATGGATTGTGTGAAGTAGGCTGTCCTTGGAGGAGGGGGGGGCACAGGATGGGAGCACACTCTTCCAACAGCACCAGCAATTGCTGTGTCTACTTTCCTGCAGGTGTCTGGAAAGGACAAGACCAGCAGGATGGATTTCTCAGGGCTCTCACATTCCCTCTGGGTCCCTCAACTTTTCCTGTGCCAGTAGCAGGAGAATCATGACTTTTTTTTTTAGGTCAATCAAATTCAACTTTCTGTGCTTTCCTGAGAAGCCATAGGCAGCTCTGATACAATGTCATCATTAAGCTCTGCCTAACATCACCATTAAAGGCAAAAGTAGCATGGTGGGTTGACCCCAGCTGGCGGCTAACCTCCACCCAGTTGTTCACTCATTCCCCCACAGCAGGATGAGCAAGAGAATCACAGGGACAAAGTGTGGAAAACTCATGGGCTGAGATAAAACAAGTTTGGTTAGTTAAGAAAAAAAAAAAAGCAAGCAAGCAAAACAAAAACAAGTGATGCAAAGGCAATCACTCACCAGCAGACCGGTGCCCCCCACCCTCAGAGCAATGGCTGCATCCCTGGACTGTAATGATGAACACAGCACTATATGGGATGGAATATCTCTTTGATCTGTTTACATCATCTGTCCTGGCTGAGTCCCCTCCCAAACATTTGTGCACTCTCAGCCTACAGTAGCTAAACCACTGGTGTGTTATCAACATGGCTCTGGTCACAAATCTAAAGTGCAGCACTCCATACGATGCTATGAAGATAGTTAACTCCATCTCAGCACACTTAGGAACAGCAATGGGAATTTTCAGGGAGGCATTTATCAAGGCTAATAAGTAGGGAAAAAAAAAAAAGTAGTTTAGGCCAAAAGCTTAAAATGGGGTAAAAATAGAGTTGAAACATGATATGGTTTTAGACTCATGTTTCAATGTGGGGTTCACTGTATTTGGTAATACTGTGTGTTCTTATGGTTCAGAATGTAAAAAAGCATTTTCTTAATTTTTTTCCCTTTATGAAGTCTAAATGCATGGAAATAGAGTTTTGTTGGAGGTTGAGAATTGGACTAACAAGGAACAAAACTTAAGAGTTTAATTTAGTGTTCAGAATATTTATGTTTCTGGGTTTGCAAATATTCATTTTGGTTCTGTTACCAATATGGCAGATTTTATAACCTTTATGTCCTGTTTATTGAAAAAATGAAAATATTCCCACTAATGAAGATCCGTTTGCTTATATTTTTGCAAATGATTATTTCAAAGTTTTCTTTATATATTTTTGATTAGTATAATAGAACATTTGGAAAACTTTTTTTTTTCTCACTTTTGAGATTTTTGATCTTTGTTTTCCTTGAGGTTTACACTGTAAGATGTAGTGTGGACATACATCATAGCAAACAAATGAACAAACTCTTTGCATTTGGTGCTTAATATCAAAACAACCCACTCACTTCTCTCTTCTAAAATTCACCAATGGCATCACTGACATCCTTATTTGTTGTTTCTCTTTCCTGGTAAATGTTTAAGAAGGGTGCTGAAAAAAGAATTCTGACTTTTCTTACATAAAAGAAAGGTGTTTAAAAAAATTCCAAGCCCCTAAAAGGCATTAGACCCTTTATTTCAAGTCTGTGTAGGTGGCATTACTCTCAAAGTAAGTCTTTTATTCTTCAAAATGTGTTTGAACAGGAGTTCCCTTTGGGGAGCATTTTAAGGTAATGAAACCAAGTTAAGCCTTGACAGCAACTTCGCTAAGTATAGATGGGCACATCCCAGGGACAAAGGCAATTCTTTCTGTTTAGTCTATCTTTTAAAGCTCTCTCTTCTTCTAATCTTCTGGCAATACTCTAGCTGTCGCCTTTGAGTAAATCTTGCAAAGATTTTTTCCTGCAATAGAAATAAAACCTCGTGTTACTTAGGAGTGAAGAAACGGCATGCAGGTAGGCAGCTAGCAGGAGCTGACGTTGTTCCTGGCTGTGCTGTGCCTCAATTGAGGGATGCTGTAGACTCTGGGGCTGTCAGCACAACTTCTCCTAGGAGCTTTAAATTCCTTAAGGTCTCTTAAAATCCAGTTGCAGGGGCTAGTTGTCTTCTGTTTGAGTGTGCAAGCTGAAACAAAGCATGTAACCTCTACGGAAGGCAGAGTTAAGCGCAGTCTTAGCTTCAAATCCTAACAATTCTGTGTGGCAGATTCAAACAGAAATGCCACTCAAGATAATTGGTAAAAATTATACCCATTTGAAAAAATTGGATCTTTCTAAATACTTAAATGTAGGATAAAACTTTTCCTGATTAACCCTCTGCTTTATCCGGGTTCTGAATCTCATCCCATGTAATTTATATCCTACCAGGACATAGTTTTGTAGAAATATCTTGGGGAAAATTCAGCCTCTGATCAAGTCTGTAAGGGTCCATGGAAATTTTTCCTACTTTTTTAAAGAGTTAGAAGAAATGGTATTTTGCCTCTCCTTCTATACGCAATAAGCAACTATTCTGAGGATGATTAATCTATTTTGTCAATGAAATTTCAGCTGTCTTACTTTAATGAGCATTAGTAACATATGTTTCTGTTGCTACTTGAGATCTAACAAACTTTTTATTATTTATCATAGAGTCCAATCAGGCTACTTTTAGTCATCATGAACAACTGACTTAGCTGTGGAAAAAAATATACTTTTAAATATCTGTTAGCATAGAAACATGTGGCAGCACACTGAGGACACTGTATTGAGAGAGAATTTTTTCATGCTTTAAAGAAAAGCTAAGATACAATCTATAACATCTCCATTATAGAACTAAGCATGTTTATTTATTATGTAAATTCTTCCAATTTAAAGTGCTTCTTCAAAATGACTGTTATGGACAATGCACTAAAAGATGAGCAAAAGGGATCATGTTTCTTGTCATAGCACTGGGAGAAGACGTAAAGATCAAAGGTGGAAGTTTCATTTTCGACAACATGACTGACAAATAGGGTTGAAGGAAATGAAGGAAATGAACATGAAGGAAATGAACAAATTTGTGCATGCAGCAGTGTTGTCTTTGTCCTGTCAATATTGGAATATCTAAGATCTGCTGCATGGTTCATCCATCCCAGTGTCCAGCCACTAAGAGGAGTTAGGAACAAGGGCATAGGAATAAACCTGGAGGAGCCATCCCTTGCCTGCTTCTGGCACTCACTGGTTTAACATTCAGTTATGAAACCTAAAAGAGTGTCTCCTCTTTATATGTGACATAAAGGGCTTCATAATTGCTATATTCTTTATAAGTGGTGTTTTTCATATGAGGGCACAAAGGTCATTGGAATTGCAATTCTGGTGCTGGTGGATTTGCTAAATTAGTTTGAAAACAAACAAACAAAACACAACAGTTGACTCTATTTTATTTTCTGGTAATGGGCTATATAAGTGAAATACTAGTAATTTTTGTCACTTTCATAGTTATATAATGAATTATGAACAATTAGCTTTTTTTTTTTTCTTTTGATTTCTAGTTCCACACCCCCATCCCTCAGTAAATGTCTTCCAGAACTTTCCTGATCAGGGAAGCTGAGAATTTTAAATGCCTCTGTAAGCACAAATCTTTCTATATTCTCCCTATTACACATTTATTTTCTTTCCATTTTTTTTCTGCTGCTTGTTTCACCACTCTGTTCTTGCACTGTACAATGTCACTCAGTTACCAGCGAGACCTGCAGCATCAGTGAAATAAGGTAAACAAAAAAACAGTTCTGTTCCTACAGAGAAAAACTTTTGTCTGCAAAACATCAGATCCCTGAAGACTGTATGAATATATGCAAGCTACTCCGGACTGATGGTTTTGCATGTACAATACAATTACCACACCAGCTTGTCACGTTTCATTTACTATAACTTCACAATTTAGGCTGTGACAGCGCTTAGTCTGCAGAGGCATTCTGCTAACACAGGGCACAGCACTACTGCAAAAAAAATTAAACAAGAGAAAAATTATCAGTTGTCCTATAAATGCAGATGACATATAGCAAATGTGGGTTTGGAACAATACTCATTTTGTTAGAAATTAAAGCAGTATCCCACGTCTGAAACATGAATTTCACCCCACCTACCCTATTTTCCGGAATCACTTGGTGTGACTTCAGAACAATGTGCTGTCCAAATGAATGCCATGTAATGTTCTTTTCCATGTACCTGTAGGACTTGCTTTTTTCAAATGTTACTTTCCTTGTATTCTTTTCTAGGTCTCTGATCAGGTTTGCCAGCTTGCTTGACTATCAGTGCTCATGGTGCTGTAATAATAGTTATGACTTCCACTGTTTCTGCTAAGTGGACTTAGGTTTGCGATGACCACAGGCTTTTGGGTATATCTAGCCAGCAGCCTAATCAGCCTGCAGTCTGCAGGAACATGGATGCTGCTGCTGCTGTTTTTTAAAATCAAAATCATCTTTAGTTAGCATCCCAAATTGCATGTTGGTTTTATTTCATACTGAAATACAGACAAGCAACACTTTACTAGGCTGATTTTTCTTTTTCCATAACAACTAGATTTATTTCCCTAAGTATTCTTCTCCAAATGTTCATATTATAATCATGAAAATTACAAACCTCTAATTACAGCATCACCACCAGCCACTCTGTGTTAGATATTGACTTACTGAAGGCTCACAGTGATTCTTCTGAAGCCTTTGCAGTGTAACAAAACTTTAGAGGTTTGGAAAGAAATTACCATATTTGAACAAGGGGTAATGGCTTTAAATGGAAAGAGAGTAGATTTAGGTTAGTTATCAGGAAGAAATGCTTTACTCTGAGGTTGGAGAGGCATAGGAACATGTTGCCCAGAGAAGTTGTGGACACCCAACCCCAGGAGGTGTCCAAGGCAAGGTTGAATAGGACTTTGAGCAGCCTGGTCTAGTGAAAGGTATCTCTACCCTTGGTAGGGGGATTAGAATTAGATGAACTTCAAGGTCCCTTCCAACTTAAACCATACTATGATTCTATGATTTATTTTTGTTACAATTCTTAAAGAACTTGGGAAAAAATAGAGAGAAAATTTTCCCTTCAATGTGTTGAAAATTCAATGCTGTGTGTGGGTTTTTTAATTATTTTGATTATGGAACGGAAGACTATTTTTCAAGATCTCCATATTTGCCTGAAGAATTATGTAAGTTTAACATCTATTAGAAATGGAAAAATGTGATTTCTCAAAATACATCAAGATCCTTTTTATCTGGTTCATAGGTTTCTAGCTATTATCATAAATATTATTCATAGAATAAGAGTATAATTCATGGAGTAATATTTTTGGAAGTATTATTCATGGAATAGAAACAACTGGTGTGCAATTGTTTTTGCTCATTCAAGGAAAAGTGCCTTTCTGATTAGATCCCAAAATATGTCACATATTTGCATAATGGTGCATTACATGGCCACATTAGAGACTTGCTGAAAGTAGCCAGAAGGCAGTGTCTTATTTGCTTTAACATTTGATTCAGTGGCAGGTTTATCATTTTAAGGCTAAGCTAGAGAGATACAGGCAAAAATTCTGCGATTCTTAATTCACTTGCCAAACTATCCTTTTCTCATCTTGCTCAAAATCTGACAAAGTTGTGCAGAAAAAAATACTGGGGGACCTTCTTAGTAACCACCTGATCATGAGTCAGCAAAGTGCCCTTGCAGCAAAAGTCAGCATCCCCCTGGGCTACGTGTGGAGGGAAGCATTGTCATCAGGTGGAGGACAGTGATCTTTCCTCTCTACTAAGCACTGGTGAAACATCTGCCATGCTGAGTCCAGTTCTGGGCTCTCCAGTAAAAGAAAGACATGGACATACTGGAGCAAGTCAGTGAAGGGTCAGTAAAATGATGGACAGTTTGGAGCAGGAGCAGGCTGAACCACTGAACACCTATGGCACTGTGACTCTCAGTTAAGAGAGAATGGATGTGTTTGGGCATAATATGGGAACGTGCTCTTACACTGATGCTTCTTTCTACACCTGTCCTGTCCTTTCTTTTCACCTTTCTGATATTTCCACAAAAAAAAAAAAAGAAACCAACAAAAAAAACCAACACATCAACTAGATAGACTAATGTATATATGGGAAAAAGTATTTTAACAGGGATGCTCCATGTCCTTCGTTGAGTACTGCACCTAAAGAACAGCGAATCTCTGATTCACTTCTCTGGGACTAGAAGCTGCCTTCTTCCAGCAAGAAAATGTCTTTTTTTTTTTTTTTACATAGAATATAATATTAATTGTGTTCCTACTGTCATAAATTCACAGATATTCTTCTTAGCTTTCTGAGATGTACTTATGTACTTTATCATGTGAAAGTCCTTTTGACTTCTGCTTAATGAACACATCATCAATGTTCTCTGGTCCTGATGCCGAATTATATAGGCCAGATATGTCACATTTGTCACTAGGCCTCTTCTTGTGTCCTTCTAGACCTCAATGTATGATATGACTTTCTCAGCTGGGAAGGGAGTTATCTTATTTATCACTGAAGTGAAGCTGGAATTTTGTTGCAGCCCTCTGGAGGAGAGTTGGTTAATGTACTACATCCAGGTCATGGGTGAAGACTGAATAGATCTTTGGTGGTGATAAGCTTCCTGGAGCAGTTCTGGACTACTGTGTAGGGTACACAATAGGACAAGAGGCAACAAGCAGAAACTGATGCACAGGACCATCCAGCTGAACGTGAAGAACATCTTTACTCTGGGGGTGACTGAGCACTGGAACAGGTTGCCCAGAGAAGTGGTGGAGTCTCCTTCTGTGGAGATATTCAAAATCTGTCTTGACACAATACTGAGTAACGTGCCCTAGGGGACCCTTATTGAACAGGGAGATTGGACTAGATGACCTTCATTAGTCCCTTCTAACCTTACCCACTGAACTCACTGAAACCCAGTGCAGCTCCTGGTGCCTCCTGGAAGTAGTACCAGACCCTCTGGGTCTGCATAGGGTTGCCCAGAGATTGCTAGTCAGCCTGGATCAAAAATGCCATGATGCAGGAGAACAAGCCTTCTGGACAACCAGTAGTTTGGAGTCACTCCCCAGCCTTGTTTTTATTGTCAGCAAAGAAATTATCTCAAAAATGGAGCTTGTGTTGTAGTGTTAGGAAAGGGATACTGCAAAAGAAGTTCTTTCAATGGTCTCTTGTATTAAAAGTGACTGCAGACTTTTCCAGCTGTTTCTAAAAGACTCTGCAAGCTTGGGACTGGCATGTAACTCTTGTGAGCTTCAGTTTAATTTCCTATTCGAGCTGTAAACTGAAACAGTCTCAGGCTGATTTTTAGCTGCACTCCAGTGGTGCAGGGAGAACATGGATGTTGATGGCTGTTGCAATTAAAATTGCATTTTCCTCATTTATCAACATGAGTTTTACAAATGAGTATACATAAGAATGCAAGGAAATAAGTAATGGAAAATTAGTTACATCTGAATAAAAGTTAAAAAAAAAAAAGGTGAAACATAGATCTAAACCAAAAACCAGTGACTGGAGCAATTTCGAATCTAAAGGGTACTGACAGTACTCAGTATTTATTTCAGCTGAATTTGATTTTCCTCTAAAATTGCTCCACTGAGTTTATAGATTGACTTTAGACCAAAACCTGAAACCATGTCTACTTTATGGGTTTTCTATTCAAATTGTTGTTTCTGAGCAGATTTAATTGTTGAGTGTTTGATGGACAGGTTTTGCTTCTGGAGGTTTTTTAATGTCATTTTCATTTCCTTTTTAACATTTTAAAATGTCATCTAATGTATTTACTCTGGTAAAAGAAATTAGTTATCAGCCAAGACTGATTTAAATAAAAAGGGAATGAAAAGTAAGCATTTACCTAGTGCGCCTAACTAAACTAACTTGCTTTATCATGTTGACTAACATCTTTGGAATTCAGAGGAAAGAAATTAAGAGATGTCATGGTTTATATTTGCCACGGCAGCTTTATTTTGAAACAAAGGACCAAATTTGAAGGTCTTAGTCATGTCTCCAAAGGGAGGGGATCACTTGTTTAGTAAAAAGTTATGGTTATATTCTGATATTCCTGGGTTTGAAACTCTGTTCTTGGAACTCTTTTTCAGCCTGTGCTCTCTTAGCAAAAAATTGATCTTTGTACTGGAAATTAGATAGTTATAACTGTGATCACCACATGACTCTTTGTAAATGTTAGTTTCTTTTCCTGCAAAGAGATATATCTGCTCAGTCTGCAGTTTCAGTAAGACCGGAGTGGAAAGCTTGGACTGCTGAGTCTCAGTAAGGCTGTCCAAATACTGGACTTGGAAGATGCTTTTTTCTGCTTAGAGCTCTGGCAAACAGTCAGAGCACCTACAGTGAAATCACATCCCAGAGTTCTGCTGTTGCATGAAGGGGCTGAGATCAGATAACAGTAAGGGAATAACAGACAAGACAAAGTGATAAGAATTCTACCGCCTTTAATTTCCTTTCAACCTTTTTTTTTTTTTTTGTCCAAACTGTTGCTAAATTTAAAATTCATTAAAATCCAACTTAGAGCAAGGGACTGGTAGATTTGTCCATATTGTTTTGCTTGAGCCTTCAAGAACTGATCTGGAACCAACACTCTACTAAAGAAGTATAATTTATATTGTCAGGGGGAGGATCAAGAGTATGTGTACTGGAGACAAGTCCAATCCTTGCGAAGCTCTTGTGAAAAATAAAATGGATGCCAGACTTCAGGAATTCTTTCAGAATATTCAGAAGGGTGATATTTACTTCATAAACAAATAGGGGGGAAGTAAGGGAGACATTTCAGACACCACTGGTTACTGCTCTCCCACAGATACTGTCTTTGTGACTGTGTTTAAGTTGCTGGGTTAGAGCCAGACAGGCAGATAATGCCTAACTTGTCAAAACCCTCGCTGTGTCTTCCTCTTCAAGATCTGTACAACTCCAGCTTCCAGGCTTTAGGAAAGTTAATTCAGACCAAGTCAGGGATAGAGACAGGTTATTATGATGCTTGGGTAAATGGGAAGTCAAGAAAAATTGTAATTGTAGAAGAGCTTGAATTATTCCACCAAGGAAAAGACTGAAAGGATATGCTTTTTGTCCATAAACACACTGAGGAGGAGATCAACACCAGCAAAGGAAAAGAGCTACTTAAGGACACTTTCGGTACAAGAACATATATATGTTTAAAAAAGCCACGAATAGATTTAAGTGGGAAGTTCTACTGACATTCCTAATTATCAGAGTATTGCAATGAAGGAACAAGCTTTCACTTTGAGAAGGAGGGCAAAAAAACTAACCCATTTTAGAGTGGAGTTTGATCAGTTTATGAAAGTGATTATGCAATATAGTTCCTTGCAGGTGTGCTATTAGGCACTGCCAACAACAATAGGCAGTTACTTATCAGATTTATTTACAAGGATTAGGAAGAAGAAAATTTGGCTCCAGGTATTATAAAGTACTAAACTCCTAATGCATCCTGTCTTGGCTTTTGGTTTTCAGGGCCTTAAATACTGAAAGCTTCCTGACAAGCAGAAGCAACAAACTAGTTCCTTGATACCTCCTACCAGTTTTGCTGTTAGTGGTGTCAGACAAGACCTCCATGGTGGACCAGTGTCATATCATAGCATCTCCAACATACACCCCAGCTTCTTCTTCCCACACTGCTAGATCTCAGAGGGGTCTATTGAGATCAATGGCTGAAGTCTGCCTTAAAAAAGTTGGGTACATATGTAAATGTATCTCTCCTTGAGCCTCTCTCTCTCTTGTCTCAAGTTTATGGGCATCTTACTTGAGGAGTGACAACTCCATTTCTCCAGCAAAACAGGTTTATCAGCCTGACACAACTGTAGGATCCAGTGGGGCCAACATGAGCTGTACCTGCCAGTATGCAGGCACACAGAGCAACAGTCTTGTTGTGAAAAAAGATGAGATTAATTAAGCAAATTAGACTGCTGACAAAGATGGAAGGTGTTCCTGTCCCTACCCCACATCACGTCTACTTTCCATGACTTTACCACAGTCTCATGTTAGGTAGCAACTCAGGCATCACCTCAAAGAGTTTGCCACCATCGTGACTTGATAACACAAGGTGTTTTTCCAGTCATTGATTTCTAAATAGTTTGGAAAAAAAATAATCCCTTGTGAGTCTCTCTTCTCCTATAGAATTAATTAAAACCTATTTTGTATTATTTCTGTTGAGGGAAATTCCCTGATAATACTAAAGCATTCCAATAGGAAGGGCCCTGAGGGGAAGTCATAAGATAAGATAAGGTTACTTACTTCTCTGTTCAGCCTGGAGAGGAGGAGACTGAGAGGAGACCTCATTGCAGCCTACAACTTCCTCATGGGGGGAAGTGGAAGGGCAAGCACTGATATCATTTCTGTGACAGGACTGAGGGAATGGCCTGAAGTTGTGTCATCGGAGGTTCAGGTTGGATATTAGAAAAAGGTTCTTCATCTAGAGGGTGGTTGGACAATGGCACAGGCTCCCCAGAGAAGTGGCTGCAACACCAAACCTGGGAGAGTTCAAGAAGCATTTGGATGATGCTCTCAGGCACATGGTGTGACTCTGGGGGATGGTCCTGTGCAGGGTCATGAATTGGATTCAATGATTCTTGTGGGTCCCTTCCAACTCAGAACACTCTGTGATTCTATAATATGGTAGCATTTGAAATGTGAGTATGAGTAGTGACAGGTGCTTTTTGATAGGCATTTCTTTTGGTAGAAGAGCTAGCTTTTACAAAAGCTTGGTCCTTTGTGTCTAGCTCTTGTTCACATGTTTTCAGTTTACACTGGTCTAGCTGTTGGGAGGCTCACAGTAAGTCAAGCTGGGGTCTGAGCAGGGTTAGAAAGAGCACGTGAAAATGTGGATTCATTTGCTCAACTGTTTCACTGTGGGGCTGCACAAAAAGCTGGAGTAGGAACAAGTGAAGGAAGGAACTATAGCTGCTAAATGAGACTGCTGATTGAAGAGTTGCTTGTTAAGCTACAGCTTGAGGTGTAATTGAAGTGTTCAGTAGGAAAATTGTCTTGGGTGCTGAGAGAGCAGTAGAGCAGGACAGTCTGCAGAAAAATCCTTATTTGTGGGGAAAAGCATATGATAGAGGTTAGTTAAGAGCTACACTGGCAGCAAATGAAGCAAAACGGTGCTTTTAAAAGTGAGTAAAGAAAATTCTAATGAAATATTAAATCATTGCCAGAAAAGATGATACATCAGTGTACAGAATATTTATGGCACATGTAAATTATATATTCTTCCAGAAATCGAATGAAAAGGTAATGATTGAAAGATGCCTTGAAGATTCCAGATACATGTATAGTCAGTAGAATTTGGATAGTATCTTGCGTGAATAATTAGCATCAGTGCATTTCACACAGAAGTACATTTACTGTTAATCATGTAACAAATGTCTCTGGCATTCAATTTTATCTATTTTTTCATCTGCTTGAGAATTATTTGTAAAGTACAGGCTGGTATTTCATGGAGAGGCTGAAAATGACAGAAATTTCAGTGCTGGTCTTGGTATGAGCAAGACACAAGATTTCTTTAAAATAATTATTCAAGATCCCAGGGAACAGTTATCAGATTCACTGTCCCTTAAAAATAACTATTCTGTGAATAATACTTTAAATCATCCTTTACAAAACAGTCACTTCTTTTGGGTAAACAGTTCTGTGAGTCTAACTGCATGTAATTCACCAGTAGATACATAATTATAACTATACATCCCACAGTGACTTCATGTGTGGTAAATGTCATGCAGGAAATGAACAAAGAAATAGAATTATATTAGAATGAAGTGTGACTACAGCATCTTAAAATCACTTTCTGAAATTCTGACTCCCCAGTCTGTACATTAAAGGAGTTTGACAGTCCAGATTATAACTTGGAAAATTATTTCTACACCTCTGTGTTTTATGTAGATTACATCCTCTTCTGGGCTCAGCAGTTTTGGCACATTTTATCACCCTGAGTAGGTTGGAGTTTGTTAGTTTTCTTTGCTTAAACTGGGGGCTGGAGTTTTTTATGAGTACTCCAGTAGTACATTAGACATTGTTTCTTCTGCTCATTTTAAAATTACTTTTCATAACAAAGACAGAAGTGAGGTAGGTCTTTTGTAACTGTGCAAGGACCCCTTAGGACTACAATATCTTATCAAATAGTTTCTGACAGTCTTTTACATCCTCAATAACAAAGAAGCAACATGCAACAGCACCCTATCTAAGGGTCTAATGGTTTAGTATTTAGAGGCATTAACTAATTTGGTGTTCTGAGGTCCAATTCTACCACATGTTCTGTGTTTGAACAGTGGAGAATGCTTTAAATATATATGTCTTAAGGCAATCCACATGCCAAAGGGTAGCCAGGTTCAAAAGGGTAGTGCCCTTAGAAACAGTGCTAGGTTTGTAAGGGTATGTTTTTTGGAAGAGATTTGTAGCCTACTGATAATAGGGAAAGCCTTCAAAATCACAAGGTAGGAGCTCACATAAAAGAGTTAATCCTTTTTAGGTATTGTGTTATTAATTTGCAAGTTCTTCTTAACCAGTCTTCCCAGAGAGAAGCTGGAATGAAGCTCTACTGCAGTAGATATTTAAGAGCTAAAGATGCTTAATAAAGATGTGAAGCATAATAATAGGGTGATTGATGTGCTGTACCAAGGATGGAATTCAGTTTACTTACCCTTCTACTCATTCCTGGAAGGGATGAACTTTGATAGCTTTGTAGAACTTTGAAGAACTTCCTGAAAATATGGTGACATCTCCAGTAGTAAGTAAAGCAGGACAAGAGCTGCTCTCTGAGGCCACCTTGCCTAGTGTGTCCACAAGACTGAATTCTCTTACATCCCAAAACAAAGAAGCAGCATCTATACAGCAGGATATGGTCACCTGCTCATTGTAAACCTAAGATCACACCTAGGAGAAATGCCAGCTGATCTGGCGCAAAGCCATAGAGCATTCTACCAAATTAATGGTGTGAACAAATACATGCCAATAAGTAGACAGAACCCTGACCCTGTTTATATGTTGATACAGACTCAGCCAAAGACCACAGTGAAGCAGATGTATAGAAACAGTAGAAATACAGACAGCAAAGAAGTCATCTGAGGCAGTAGATATATTTAGGTTTGGGCTGGATAAATCACTTCCACATTGAGGTTCAGAGAATTAGGCATAGGTTTAAGGTTTGAAAAAAACAGGGTTCAAACCATAAATGGTATTCATGAAACCTTAGAAAAGTACATAAACTCCAAGTGTTCTGACAAATTTTCATTTTTAATGGGAAGTATTGATTTTGTAAAGTGTTAATGACATTTAAGCGGACAGATGACTGCTGCATTTTCTTTCTTGGCTCCTACTATATCTGCTGAGATTTGTGCTATATAATTGGCAAATACTTTCTAAAAGCAAAGTGATAAACAAATATATGTGAATCACCAACCCACATGCAACCTATCAACAGGACAGTGCTGTGTCGGATCATTTTTCAAAACCTACTGTACTTCACAGATATCAAATGATCATGACAGCTTAAGGATAAAAAAAGGTTTGGCCAAAGTTGTGGCGAGTTTCAAATGTGTCTTGCTTCAAAGGTTGTCTTTTTAAGTTTCATTTTACATCCTCATTATAATGTTACTGCGTATTTCTGTAAATTATTATAAAGTCTGTGGAAAGACCAGTCTATAAATGGAATCCTGAAATCTATGCCCCAACAAATATGGGGTTTAATGGGAGAGTCACAGGTGATGGTCTGCTCATATGATGTTCCTAAAGAATTTGACCAGACTTTGTAATAAATAATGAATATTCTGCACAGAATACTGGACAGCAAATCTAATAAATGTTAATTTATTTTTACAGTATCCAATGTTAGTTTGCATTCATAGTCCTACAGATCCTACTGAACTCCATTACAATGTTGTTACAAGGGCAGAGTTCAAAAGCAGACATTCCATGAAAGCAAAAAACCTTCTTTTGTCATAGAATAAGAAATATATTTCTAGTGCTGAAAGAGTTCCTTTTATTATAACAAAAAAGAAAAAAAGAGCACTTGAAGGTTTTATTAATTTATTTAAGAATTTATATGTTTAAATGTTTGCTGGTCAAAACTAAACCTGAGAGTGGCATGAACTTCTGTAACAAACCAAATCTTGAACTCATCATGACAGTGAAGTGGATGCTTCTGCCTTATGCCAGAATGAAATCCATACTGATGTGTTTGGCTACCCAAAGAAAAGCTGTATCTAGAAGAAGTCATTCAAACTTTGCAGTGTGCAAGACAAAAAGTCTCTATTGCTTTCATTGAATTACTGCCTTATAGGAAAATTTAGATGTCTTCCTGTGATGAGTATCTTCATGTCTCTAGTATGCAAAAATGATGATCATCAATGAATTTCATACAGCTTTCAAAAAGAGCCTGTTCTGTTGCCTACATCAGTTCCAAACATGATTGATGGATGGAAATAAATCTCCCAGTCCACCTCCTCATAAGCATGTGCTATGAGTTGTTTACTGTACAAAGTTCTTTGTATTGCTGAGCTTCAGCTATTGAGAAGGACGACACTACTCAGATTGGCATCGCATCTGTTGGGTTGTTCAAATCCCTACATACTTTTATTTTTGTCATAGAGCTGCATGCAAAATGTTGATTTTTTTGCATATAAAAGCCTGACAAGTGTTGCTTCATGAAGTGGTCATGTTTTTAATGCTGATTTGTATCCTTCTGCCTGTGTGAACTGTGTATATGTGAGCAGGTTACTGAAGATGTTAAATTAAAAGATACATCTAATATATATATATATATAAAATCCATAATGGCTGTGGCCAGGTCTGGCAGGACAACAAGACACTAAATTCTGTTTTACTTAAGATGGAAGCTGGCATATTTTGGTACCTTTTCTACGGAACCATTCAGCAATATTACTTTTAGAGGCATCCAGAGTGAGGCCACCTCCACAAGCTGAGGGCAAATTCCTGCAAATTTTAGCAGCACATACTTGTTTATTTTGTTTGGTCTGCTCAGCAGCTGTCCAACACAAGTAAGAGAGTGCAAGTTGATGTATTTTAGCTTATAAATTGGAGCAAGCAGCCACAGCATACTTGCAAATTTGGCTTCACCAGAAACCTTTTATAACTAATCAGGAACTTCAAATATACTGAGTGTGGAAAGATACAGTCTATTTCTAGAAGATTTGATTTCTTCCTGCTTACTATATTTTTAATATAATTGCTAGTATCTGGTGAATAAAATGAGGCTGTTTTAACAATATCTATGTTTCAAATTTATCTCTCAAATAAATAATTCAATCCAGTATGCTAGGTTTTATGTTGTTTCCAACAGACAGTTTGAAAAGATACAGTAAGATTTGTTAGTAGCAATTTCCAGCTATAAAAAATTACTAGTTTATGAAATACTATCTTTAAGTTTACAGGTAGAAATATTGAATTATTATCAACATTACAGAATTACAGACTTTTAATTTATTTATTATTTTATAATAGGTATTGTCAAAGAATGCAGAGCATTTATTTGCTTTTCAAAACACTAAAGAATTTGAAAAACTGTCAGTGGAAGACCCAGTGCAAGCTTTCCTATGTACACACCTTTATTTCTTTATGAATGAAAAGAATTCTGAGATTTACTTTTAAGAGCAAGTGATCAGTACCAGTTCCTCATGTGCATTATTCAAAATAACGTTACTTGTAACATAAAAGCAAACTCATTATTTGGGAGCAGAAATAGCAGGCAGTTCTTTTGGTGCATGGATTGGTGACATTCCAGTATTCCAGAATGGAAGGTGATTCCTTTCTGAACTGTTATAGACTGTGCTTTGCCGAGGGATTGCTCTCCAAAAATCCTTGAAGGGAAACAAAATCACTCAGTCGCCCTGAGTCACTCACTGTTTGCCAGGCCAGTAACCTCCCTTTCCCTCTGTGCTAAGAATCATCATGTGACACATAAACGCTCCAACTGTTATACCAATCTGCAAGTCTGATTTGCACAGCCTAGATTTGATTTCAGTCGCTGTGTGGTTTCATGCTACTGAATCTCCTCACTCTCTTGATGTTACTGAAACAAATTCCAGATCACACCAGATTATGCTGGCAAATAAAAATAAGTGTTTGGTCAGTTTGGTCAGTTTCTGAACGTGTTATGAACCCACATAACCCTCTCTTCATTTATGAGTGACCTTGTTATTAATGTGTCTTTTTCATACATGTACATATGCAAGACATCAAATAACCAATGCTGTAGTTCTGCCAATTTTTAATCCTGCTTCTTTTCCATTATTATTCTTATACCAGTTGCAAACTGCTAGTATTGTTGTCTTGTTAATCTTCCTTCTGCAATATAATACTCTTTGAATCTTTGAGATTTATCTGACATTCTGTGTTTTGTTACAAATTAACACCAGAGATCTTTTCAGGTTACTTGATGATCCAACACTTGGAGGGATTTGGGGTTAATTTTATAATTTTTATCTACAAAAGATGTTTCTCACTGATCTTGATAGAAAGTATTCCATCACTCTTAGGTGGAGAAGAATTTAATACAGCACTTTGGGTCACTGCTGAAAACCTGACCACACATCAAAACTAGGCATAAGGATTGAATCTATCTGTGGGGAAGGAGTAGCAGGTTCTGCTTCAGGTGCTGCAGCTTGTCTTCCACTTGGCTGCTTAGAATGAAAGGGTGGAAACTGTGCAGGAGTCTGCTTAGTGGTTTCTTCCACATATGTCGAATAAAAGGGAGTCCTACCAGACATTCTTGATCTTCTGTGTGTCTCTTGGAGCCAAATGTCTGTTCTTCTCTAGGAGTCATTCCCTGTTTTCTGTAATCAGGTTCATTTTTCTGTCTTGGAATGTCTGAACACCAGTTGCATGGAGAAAAAGCAAGAGGAAATAGCAGTATGAATGCATTTCAAAGTTATGACTTAATAGACCTAATAAAGATCTGATGGGATGATTCATCTAGCAGGAATATTAAAATAAACAGTATAATTTCTTTGGGACAGGTGGATAAGGATGCAGCTATTACCTTATATGTTATTGTACATGCAGGCATCACTTGCTCTGAGGTTAAAAATAGAAAGGGTCATAGACTGTCTCATAATTTCTGGGTACAATTTAAAGAGGAAAAAGTGTTCACATTCTGATGGCGGTCAATAGTTGGCCACCTATCAAGAAAATCACATGATGAATTTTTTGTAAGCAGAATTATCCAAAACCCAGTACTCAATACCATCAGCATACTTTGATTTCAAAAATCTCCCCATGGGGGAAGGAATATAGCTGCTCTTAGGCAGTCTGGTTAATTTTTGAAAAGTTTTAGTGGAAGTTTTCTCTATAGAAGTTGGAGGATGCAAAGAGAGAGAACATTTTCCAAATACAATTCTCTTAATTTGGTGGAGCCTAAAGGGAAAAGTAGCAGTTAAAAGAAACTTGGGCACTTCATGAGTGATCATGAAGCAGCAGAATTCATGACAAACAGGAAGAGCTGCAACGTGCTTCAGCAGAGCAGATTATAGAAATTCAGAGAGCTGGTAAGTGAGATCCTGTGGGAGACAATTCTGAGAGAGAGTTAAATGCAGTAGGCAGATTTTTAAGGGAGCTATGTTAAATGCAAGTTTATGCAAAACTATGCAAAAGCAAACTATGCAGAATTGCAAGTTATGACAGTGCGGAGGAAGGGTAGGAGCTGTAGATCACTTACCAAGGAAAAGAATTTAAAGAATGATGAATGGATGAACATATGAGGCCAAAGAAAGTCAAAAGCAGAGCGTGAAACCATGTGGTGCATTGGTGATGTTTCCTTCTCAGCATGTTGGTGCACCAACAGGTAGGGGAAGCTAAGGAAAGACTTGGTCACTTCTCTGCAGAGTGAAGGACTTTTGTAAACAATGCCTGGAAAGCTGGTAGATTTAACTCCTTCTTTGTTTCACTCAAAAGGTCAATTGTGAGCAGATGGTATAATGACAAAAAGGGCAAGAACTTAAAAGAGGAAAGAAAACATTTGAAATTATGCAAGTAAATGAGCTATTTTGTGATCAGTTAGTCCAAAATGGCCTTCTGAAAATCTAGAATAGAGTAGAAAAGGTACTTATCTTTAAAAAAAAATAAAATTAAAAATAGAGGTTAAAATTGAAAGCCAGAGAATTAATTTCAATTCCTGTAGAAATAGTGGGAAAAATAATTGACAAATTGGTTGTGAATACTGAGAAAATAGCACAAAGAGAGAAAGGAGTGGTTAATAAAAGCCATCAAGCCAAAATAATCCCATCCTTTCATAGGATAATGCTTCATGTGGCTCCATATAAACAGTTGATGTTCACATCTTGATTTTAGCGCGTCTCTGGGCATGGTCTCCTAGAACACTCTCATAAGTAAGCTGGGAACATATGGTCTAGATGAAAAGGCTGCAGAGGAAGGATATCAAACTACAGCAATACACTGAGTGCTTTTGGTTTGTGTTTTTTTTGGTTTGGTTTTTTTTTTCAGGCATCTGTCCTTGTTCCAGAATTAGTTGATATTTTCTTCAATGACTTGGCTGATGGAAAAGTAAGGTTGCTTATTATATTTGCAAATGTTACCTGACTAGGAGGAAATCCAGGTAGAGGATTAAAACTCAAAATACTCATGATAATTTAAAAAAGAGATCTGAGGCTAATAATTCAATAAGAAAAAGTATGTGGATCAGTACCTGGACAACAATAGCCATCTATCCAAATCCAGGCACAAGACTGCTCATGTAGCTGTTGTGTTGTTTGCATTTTTTTCAGAAAAGGACCGAGAACCTCTTTAAAAATTATGGATGAACATGAGCTGGTAAAACCATGCATCTGTGAAAAAGCACTTGCCATCTGCATTGTGGTGATAATCTTGAAGGAAATGAAATCAATTTCCAGCTCCCTGGGCTCCCTGCCTGCCCTGGTTTGACCCAACTTCCCTCCGTCCCTTGCAGTTTGGTGTTGGGCATTGGTGAGCTCCTGTGACACTTCAGACTGCAGGTATCCTCATGAGCAACCTATCTCTTTTATCTTTAGAAATGCTCTTTTAAAAGTACATTATGTTGTTTTGCTTCTGATCTGCTAAAGTCCTGGACTTTTTAAATTTAGATCTGTTAATCACTTGGAAAACATGCCATCCTATATTTATGCAGTAGCTTAGTCCTGCCTAGGAGTGGTAGCATCCTGTAATTGTCCTACTGGGTAGCAACATCACTGCTGTGTATTACAAAAAGGGCTTTAGAACTGGATTCAGATTTCCTGAAAAGTCCAGAGCATTTCGTAAAAAGTGTATCATTTCACTTTTAGAGCTACTTAAGACTTAAAAGGAGTTTGATCTCTTTATTCTGTTTAAGACTTGTGCTTGAACAGTTGTTTACCCTCACCTTCCAGAGTTATATTCATTACCCAGACCTGCCCTTTATGTAGTTTCTGGAACCGCATTCTGGCTCAAAGACTATTTCCAGCCATTTCAATCCCCAAAACGCCACCATGGCTGAATGTTATTTTCAGGGAGACGGTGGGAGAACTGATAACAGAGAGTGTCTCAGTGCAATTTAGTAACAGATAGCTGAGCTGTCACTGGGGCAGACTGCTCCAAACTCTAGCAAAGCATTTCACCAGGTAGATATAAAATATGAGAGATTTTGAAGGATGCTGCCAATGTCATTTCCCATCTATATCATAGGAAGAGAAGTGAGATAAGGTTTCACAGTACTGCTGATATCTGGAGTGTTACTGCACCACACCAGATTGGAGCATGTTCTGTTTGTGAAATACAATGTACAGCAAAGGTTTTCCAGAAGGTTTTAAAGGTATTTATGAATTACATTGCAATTATTTTTTATTTCCTTCTTTTTTCTCAAAAAGATGGCTTTGTTTAGTTGTAGCACAGCTAAACAAGTCAGTCTCTGAAGGGGAAATATGAAAGTGTTGTAATGGGGGAAAGAACTTCTGCTATGTGACCAAGTTCCTGTACAATGCATTACTTTATCCACCCCCAACCTTAAAAGTCATAGTTAAGGCCTACTAGAGAAATGGATTTGGCTTCCAAGTTCTGAGGAACTATGGTCTTACAAATGGATTTAGCATTAATAAATCACATTAAATCCTCCATTTCAAAGTCTTCAAACTGATGTCATGTCTTTGGGAAAAAACACGTATTTTATAAGAAAATGAGAAATACATTTTCTGGCAAATTACTCCTCTACATTTGTCTTATTATTATCATTTTAAATCTGGAAGCATTTGGATGCTGCCTAAGAGGTTGGGAAGTTAAATTAATCAGAGATGACAGATTGGTGGGCAGATGAGATCAAGTGCTAACATGAATTGATGTCATGTGACCCTGAAATTCAAGGTACTGTCAAATTATGTAGACAGTATATTGAAAAGGCATTTATAAACTAGTATCTCCAAAAGAAGTAGATTTTTTAATACCATTTTCTTCTTGATTTTGATGTTCTGTTTGTAGAGGGGGAATCAAAAGCATTCAGTAACTGCATAAAAAACTTAGAGGAAATCTATACCTTTTTTTCATGACTGTGAAAATCTATTTATTGCTTCAGCAGTTGCTTGAAAGCAGCACACCCACCAAAACCTTCCTGACCTCCAAGAGTCTGCAACCTGCCAGGCTGGTCACTCCATGGTGGAATCTGTATAATGACCCTGCCACCTAGGGCCAACATAAAGATTTGTGCAACAGGCTTGAATTTTCCAATTTTCTTCTCTCCAGTGTGTTTCTGTGAATTTCTCCAACTAGAAGGATAATTAATAAATGTACATGGTGTATGGACTGAACTAACTTGCTTAAAGAAAAAAACTATGCTGAGATATTTTTACATTTTGAGACAGGTTGCCAATAGCTAAACCAAATGAAAAGTAATATGTTTTTATTCCACTGATGATAAAAGTTATAACAACAATTTTATTTGTCAGGGGAGGTCTGACTGTTTTTTTTTCTTTAGATAAAGATGAATAGAAGCTAGATTTACACATTTTATTAAATAGAAAAACACAATTGTTTTATTCTCTAGGAGGACAGATGGAATGTAAAACAGGGCAGGTGAAGGAGACTTGAACACAAATTTGTAAGAATAACTTAAAAGTCATATTCCAACCTGTAAGTATGAGCTAGGTGATGCAAATAAATGATAGCTGTGTGGCACATTTGAGCTAGGTATTGGATATAAAATAGCAATCAAATGTCTGCAGAGCAGCTGCTTGCCTGTCTATAAGACATCTGGCTCTTTTCCTCAGCTCAGGAAGAACTTGCTGCTACAGCCAATTGTTGTGTTTCAGAGACCTGTTTTATTTTCCAGCAGCAAATGTAAGTGCAATGTGACACAAAGTAATTTCCCCTTTTAAATTGCTTGGAATTTTTACGTTCCTTTTCTGTAGATCTCTACTGCAGAAACCTCAGCACCTGGCTGCCCATCCTATTTACCCTGATCTACTAGTCAGGCCTGATCTTTGTAATTGGCCCTGCTACTTTGTCTTAATGGTGCTTTTATTACTTAACACAGGCCAGGGAAAGACCATGTTAAATGTTGCTCTATGAGCCAAACACAGCTGCCTGAAAGCTTTAGGGTCAGGAGGCTGTAGCTACAGTAGTGTGCACTGCTCTGCTGTCAGTGCTGTCTCCTGGTGCCCCCTTACAGCCTCGAGCTATAGGGCAGTTTTCTTTACACCTTTGCTGATTTCTCAGACTCCTGAGGAATGCTGAAGAAAGACAACATGGACACATTCTTCCTCTGAGGAAGGAGGAAGAATTTCCCCTATAGAAAATTTGATTTACCTTTTTAATATAAGGTGAATGGAATTCACTTTTGTCTTTCTGAAAACCACCGAGCTAGCTGCAAAGTCAAAAAGCCTTCCATTTCTATTTTCTATTAAGATTTTCCTGTTTTCAAGTGTTTCATATGAAGTACCCAATGACAGAAAATTAGGGTGAACCTGAAGATCACTCTTTGTGGCTTGTTTGTTCCAGAATGGTTGGTATGTATAGGTTAACTTTTCTTGTGAATATTTAGGAGCTAGCTGAGGTACAATCTGGCATTCTGTTTATCAGTGTAGAAATCAAACTAGGGATTTTTTTATGTGTTTGGTCTTTTTTAACGTTCTTTCTTTCAGAAAAAGAAGTGGGAACTCATTCCTTGCCATCTCCCAATGATTTTTCACCTTAAGACTGGATCCTTAATACAATTTTTACACTTGCTGTCCACTTCCAGTTTATAAATTTTGATTTAATTACAACACGGATAAGCAGACTATACAATTGCAAAGCAATACCTTGGGGATGTATCACAGAACATGCACCAAATTCACTTGTAATATTGCTAAAATGAAGATCTTAGAAAATTCAGTCCTAAGTTAACACTTTAAATTTTCCATTAAGTTATAATAGCAAATGAATTCAGTGAATGAGATTATATAAGGAGTTACTCAACTAAGTTATATCATGTTAGTCCATAAGGGTTCCTTTAGAATGAGAGAGAAGCTGCACTATAGCATAAAAAAATTTCTCTTTTCACACCATTTGGTCTGAAGCCTGTTTACTTTGGAGACTTTCACCTTGACTGTGGTGCAATGGGAGGAGCTTTCACAGAGGGCAATTAATTTTAATCAAAACCATCATCCATTTTAGCAAAATAATATGGTTGTTTAAGTAGTTTTGAGGAAAGTATGCAAACTTTTGTCCTTTGAAAATACATAACCTGATTTGGCAGGCTGCATTGGTGGTGTCTCTGTAGTAGATTTTCTATTAAGTTTATTTAAATACTTTCATTCTTGAGAAAATAAGCTAGATGAGTTGGTTTGAGACATTCATTAAAGCCAACTCCAAAATATATTTTGTATGAAAAATGGCTTTGCTACTGAGAATGATTGGTATGTCAAGAATTTCATTTCAGGCAACATTTTTGTTATTAGAACAAGCTTATGTTGTCCACACAGGGGTTTTGTTCAGAAAGATATAATGCAAGATATGAAAAAGGCATCCTTCCAGTGTTCTTATCTACTATGCAATACTTCTATTGTAAGCATAGATAATAACAATTCTAATATTTTTTTCATTTCCTTGGGTGCTGCTTCTTACTCACATCTTATAATGGTTCTCCAGATTTTACTGCTGCTTCTCTGGGGGATAGAAAAATAATCAAAGAGCTTGTTTTTCAGTGTGCAGTGCACTTGTTTATTGAAACCTTAGAATTGGATGACTTAAAGGTGATCTTTTAAATCCCTTTTTGCCTTTTTGTATTTCCTGTGTAAAATACTAAGACTATCACATTAAAACATGTTTTTCTTATTGTTTTCTGCATCATTAAATTTTGACAGGCCCATTTCTCTTCTGTTTATTTTGAAAGAATACCAGTTTCTGAAAAGAGTGGAAGGAGGGAGCATTGAAGTAGGTCACAGCCTTTGGTGCCATAATCATACCAGTCCTCTCAAACTATCCTGAGAGCCAAATCATGCATAGATTGGAAGGAAAATGAGAATCCGATTAAAGCCAAATTAAACAGACTGATAGTTTATTCAGTAGGTTTCTGTGGTTTCTTCTGTGTTTAGTTTTTGTTCATATCCTGTCCCACCGTTGCCCTTCTGGAAACTTTATTATTTCTTTTTTTTTTTTNGATAAGCAAGTTTTAAAATTCTCTCAAATCAATACAACTCTAGCAATCAACCGTATAGGACCACAGGTTTCTCTGGTTAGCAGAAAAATGTTTCTCTCCACTTTGGAAGACATCTACCATACTTTATTACCATAGTGACTATTTTTATACAACACTTGCTTCCTGAACAGCTACCACATTCCCAGACACTGTTTGCATATGCCAGCAACAGATAAAGTTAACACAACTGAGGCAACTAAGCAATGGCCATAATGCACTGGATGGTGCTTGCTCTCTCTTTTCAATTTTAAGTTGCTTTTTAAAAGTTCTCCTACCCCATCCTGACAGAAACAAACAAAAAAACCCTGACTGAACCAGAAAATGAGAATGTGTGATTCTTGCTGGGAGATAAAACACCTTATTATGGTATGATGCCTCTGACAATGGGCTGAGGAGGCAGTGAACATCACAAGTTCATCACAGCTATTGGAAGGGAGGCACTACACTTCACCACTTTGTCCCATGAGCTCTCTGGATCTACTGTGAAACCATTACATGGTAGCCCACAGCAACAAATGTTTTTCTTAATGTATTTTTAGGCTTGTCAAAATGTAGAATGTACAAAGTAAAGTGCAGCCAATAGCAGGCAAAACACCTGGAGCTTCTTGAAACCCAGCAATTGTCTGGGTACTCTTAGACAAGGTATCTGAGAAGCAAACAACACAAAAGAATGATGAAAGGGGAAGCTGGGATGACCTTGTTACCCAGTGTCTCCTCTCAGGGCAATGTTAAACACAGCAGGAAAGGGAGTATAGACCAATTAGCAATATTATGCATGCAAGCTGAGTGAGTTGGATACTGTGTCATGAAGGGAGTTGGGGAGCATGTTTTGAATATTCCTCTACCCTATCTCTAACCAACAGGATCTGGTAATTTCCAACCACTTCCCTGCTTGCCTGTCACTGAATGTCAACAGTACACACAGAAGTTGAAGCACTTAAGGGATATGCTGGAAGTTTATTATAATTTGCAGTTGAACGTGATTATTAAAGGTCATCTTTCTTGTGTACAAAATCAGTTTTCCTTGCTTGCATTTTTACTTTAATATTTGTCAAACTAAAACAATTAAGGAGGTATTAAATATGGGAAAAGAGATTATTTTCATGCACAAAAGATCACAGAATTACTAAACAGTTGAGATCAGAAGAAACCTCTGGAGATCATCTGGTCCAACCCTTTTCTCAATCAGGTTCACCCACCTAGAGCAGGTTCCCCTGGACCATGACCAGACAGCTTTTGAATATCTCCGAGAATGGAGATTCAAAAACCTCTCTGGGCAACCTGTGCCAGTAAGCAGTCACTCTCACAGTGAAAAAGTGTTTCCTGTGTTTAGATGAAAACTCCTGTATTTCAGTTTGTGCCCATTGCCTCTTGTCCTGTCAATTAAAGATAATGCAATAACCTGCAGTGAACCAAGCAGACATAAACTAATTCATGTATTTCATTGCAGTGTCCAACTGAAGTATGTAGCACCTGAAAGTCTCTGGCAAAATCATTGATTCATTTCTGGGAAAGAAATGAAATTGTATGATGAAACCTCCTCAGAACTATCTGCCATTCATGGATGCAGGGTTTGGTGTGGGTTGTGTATTTAATTCAATAACAGTGAAATACTACCTCCAGTCAACTTGACAAGCATCATTATTCCATCATTTAGTCTTCAAACACACAAATCTCAGAAGCAAGTACCCCATAAATCTTTAAAAGTGAGCAGTAGGTAGGACCTGCTGCTTTTAATTCTCTTTCAACCTTTGCTGAGCTTCTGTCCTTTACATTGCTGCTACAGCTACTTAATTTTCCTCCCTTGCATTACCAGTTGTCTAGGTTTTATTACGATGATTATTCATCTTTTTTTTTTCTTCTCTCTTGAAAGGTGGAAGATAATAGCCATGTCATAGTGATGCAGCACTAACTCCAGACACCAACACTTTCAATGTCATGGCTGAATCACTGCAGGTAGAATGCTGGTGGTGGCTTTGCCACAGGGACAGTGGGTGACATGGGAGGCCCACAACAGATATAGAAACAACAGCCTTGGTTGGCAGGGTCTGGTGTCCATGGAAATGAGGAGCAACTGCTTCTCCATTGCTGTTTCTCCTGTCTGATATACCTGGATGCCTGGACAGGTATTAAATCAGACCAGGTTATGCTCCTGTCCTTTCCTTCCTCTGCCACTCAGATGGAGAATGTTGTAAGTTTCTGAAAGGACATGGACATAAGGATAAGAAAACACAAACATCCCCAGTCTGTACTATCAGGGTCCTCCAGGCCCCTAGAAAGTCTTTATAACCCTAGACAAAGGGAGCTCTGCATCACTCACTGTTCCTCTCTGTACCCATCATGGCCTTGGAGCTGGAAGGTCCCCAGAGTCATGTATAAATGAAGCTCCTCGACACCCTCCTTTTCTGAGTAAAACTTACTGTAAAGTTTCTGAGTCATGAATCCCTTGGCTGCTTTTGGTTTGTGCTGTCTTTTTTATAGGGAAACCTTTGAGGTTTTTCCTTTTGCATAGTTATTGCATAAGCCTATATTTCTTAAGAAAATATCCCCCACCGTGAGGCTTTTCTGTATAGACCACGTCCTCAAGAGTAAGGACTCACCTTTCAATATCTTTCACCCAATTCCTATTCTCCTATATCTCTCCAGTAGGACAGGGCAACTTGTTATCTGACAGAAAAATGACTTTATTTTTTCATTTACCCCCCTTCCCCCCCCAATATGGTCAGTCTCTTGCCATTCCCTTTTGGTACATACTCTTTGTTTAGTGCAAAAGAGTAGATTAGGGACTCTGACCTAAATCTAGACTACTTTTGGAAAACCTGCTAAGACAGAAAACAGCCAGGTTATTTTGTTCTTGTTGCATGAATCCAGACCAAAAATTACATTCTTATATGAGAAAGCACTGTAGTGGAACTGAGGATCACTTTGAATATAGTTGAACCACGTCGGACCTTTTTCCCTACTTGTTAAAGAAGGATGTTTGATAAATAGGTAGCATAAGAGAAAAATGATGCTGTAACAGAGGCAGGGATCTAAGATTTCCTTGGAGTGACTTGACCTTATTGCTATTGTAGTTTTATCATCCTTATTTGTTTTTATGCCTATTCCAATAGTACCTGGAGGTTCCAACCAAGGTTATGGTTTCACTGTTTTTTATATGCAAAAAATAAAAAATAAGATTGTTTCTTCTCACTCCCTGAAAGTTTATATGATCATAAAAACACAGCACTCATATTATTGGTAACATCACAGAAAGATGTTCATATTCAGTAGTCCTTAAAACCAACTCCTACCATAGCACCCTGCCATCTCAATTCTAGTGAAAGAAGTTGGCTCTAAACAATAGACAATCTTGAGCCAAGCCTATTACTACATGACCTTAACCAAGATTTCTGGCTATAGACACAGAGGTCTTGGCTTTTTTCTTTCTTTGGCAAACTACCACGGGGAGCAACATGTAGTTCAATGGGATTATAAGGAATAGATCAATAAAAATATTTGGAATATGAGACTTTTATTTCACCGATACTGCTAAATCCTTCTGTTTTTATGCATTTATGCAAAGAAAGGCTTATCAAAATAAATCATTTGGTGTTATTCAGATGGTGTTAGGAAGACAATAATTGCATTTTTAGGAAGAAAAGGAATAAAGTTAATTTAGATAGATTAAAGCTGCTGTCATTTTTTGCCCTAGTAGTCCTGCTTCTTTGAAGCCAAAGCAGTAAAAATCTACACACAAAAAGGAAAGAAAAGATATCTGCAGAGGAACAAAATGAAGCCAAATTTTCTATTGTCTCAGAGAGAATATCTGTATTGAAAAATTTCTTAGGCTACCTCTAAACAGCCAGCACAGGATGTTAGAAGTGCTTTAATTGCATTAGTATGGTACTCCCCTAGGTCTGTTCACCTGTCTGAGGAGTACCATTAACCCAGGGAAAGCACGTTATTGATACAGCTGTACTTTTCCAGTGCCTGAGCCAGTGTGTTCATATTTAGCTGATGTATTACACAATCTGGGCTTACACTGACTTTCACTTGCTGTCAGAGAAGAAGTGCAGAGTAGCACACACATTCATGGATTTTGGCATAGGGTAAATAGGTGGGAAAAACAAATTTCATAAGCAGGCAGGCTCGTTGCAGTCTGAGAAGTAATGATAATCTCTGTCGCAAGGGTTCTTCCAGCAGCACCTTCAACTGGATCAGGAGGCACTCCCCAAACTGCTGATCTGTCCAATTGGTATAGCTGGCTGAGCCATGGTCCTGAACAGCCACTCCAGCATGTGCAGAGGGTTCGACTGGGTTGGAAAAGACCTCTGAGGTCATCAAGTCCAACCCTTCATCCATCACTACTCGGTACTTTAAACTAAATGAAAAACACATCCTAGATATTCTAAGTATCTGCATAAGGTTGTCCTACACAATCATTTCAATACCTGAAGGAACACTTTCTACTGACTATTTTCAAGTATCTTATCTTTTACCGTTTGATCAATTCTACAGCAAGAACCACCTGGGGAGTCTTTGGGATATACAGATTCTTCATACAGGATATTAACCTGCACACTGAAGATGTGTGCGGACTAACAAAATGGTTATTACAAATGGCTGCTACCGTGTCAGTATTTTAGTTTTCAGTTTGTCTCTTGATCCTCTCATACTACTCTAAGTTTTATTATATCTTACATGAAATACATCTTGGTTCTACAGGCACTGCCAGAAGTCAGTTTCTACCCTCTGGATGGCTTTATAAAAATGTGTTTTTAAAAAAAAAAAGTTCTTAAATCTTGAATTTGGATAGTACTTACATGGGTGTCTTTAATTTCTACGGAGTTTGACAATTTTATGGAGCGAGCTGTGCTACAGTCTAAGTTGCCTATACAGTCCAGAACTCTGCTTAGCAGTATTTAGTGTCTCTGACCTTAACTCCTGTGAGATAGAAATGTTCTATTCACCTGAATATAAACATCTGATTAAGAGAGTTATTAGTACTCAGTAGTCAAATCAGAAAGTGAGAAAATGGATCTCAACACTTCCTTTGCTTGAGGGACTGAACAGAGCAACAAGGTATCATACTAAAAATTCAATTGCCTGTCAACTTGCACTGTGCTCCGCTTGCATTCCAGTCAGAGGGAAACTGCTCAGTTGCTAATTTTTAATTTTCTGTTATTTCTTGCTTTTCATAAGCCTGTCTAAATTCAGATACTTACTCCTTAGCTTTGATATAGATTTATGAAATCTTCACTGCAGCAAACTTTGTGGTAGAATAATGTTTCTCTTACCAGTTTGATTGATATCTATTTGATGCAAGTGTTTTGACAATCCACAGAGAAACACCTGCACTACAATAGAATGGCCTTGAAAATATGCAAATATACTGTAAGGTGCTCTTTCACATATGCCTCTACCTGGGACATACTCATGATGTCATTTTATATAAAGCACATTAGTATAATAGCACAATTAACTGTCTTAATCTGAATGCCTATTGTATATCACACACTGAATCACAGAATGGGTAAGGTTGGAAGGGACCATGGAATGTCACCTAGTACAACATTCCTGCTCAAGCAGGGTCCCCCAGAGCATGTTACTCAGTACTGTATGCAGAGAGCTTTTGACTATCTCCAGAGAAGGAGACTCCACAACTTCTCTGGGCAACCTGTTCCAATGCTCAGTCACCCTCACAGTAAAGAAGTTCTTCCTTATGTTTGGGTGATTTGGTTTCTGTAATCTGTGGTCTGGTTTCTGCCCATTTCCTCTCATCCTTATTGCTCAGGACCACCGAGAGAGCCTCGCTCAACCCTCCTGGCACCTTCCCTTCAGATACTTATAAACATTGGTAAGATCCCCTCTCAGTCTTCTCTAGGCTAAAAAACTATGGAACACTTCATGAATTTGTGTGTCATATGATATCACTAATGTTTTGGGTTTTTTTCCTTTTCCTAATTTCTTGTGACCTTGCCCTAAAAGAACAAGATGGTTACAGTTTCTACATAAGTGGCATTTTAGTTGAGAAGTCCCAGCTGGATCCTCCCTAGTCTTTTCATTTTTTCTGTCACATGACAGGAGATGTGGTTGGTGTCCAGCTGAGATTAAAATTGTCATTACTTATATAGTGAATCACTCAGTATCTCTATTTAATGTGCAGAGTTGTCATTAAAGAATATTAACTATGTAATATACCTATGCAGAATTTAAGAATATAATGTACCTCCTATCAATTATGAAAATGAAAAGAAAATTTGATATTTCTGTTTCCACTGTTTTACTAATCTACATTAATAAAGCTACTCAGTGTCTATGTATGGTAGAAATCAGACATGAACAAATATACAGAAGAGCTTTAGTTGCCTTTCAAATCTAATCCTAGACAAAAGGCATTAAATTTACTGGCCAAAATTATATTTAGCATAATTTTTTAAGACATCCTTTATACCTTTTTGCTCCAGAAAAAGAAGTCTTCCACAGATCCTACATTGTCTACAAATGTAAACAATGTGCCAGTGTCTCAGATACCCCAGAATGCCTAAAATGCCACTAAAGGCCTATGAATTCAATTCCAAGTGCGCCTTGTACTCTTGGCATTACACTACAACACAATTAAGTTTTAATTGAAATTGAAGTTAAAATAATTGTGTTGGTTATATTTAATTTTTGTTTCCATTTTCACATTTTTTTTTTACTTTAAACTTCTTGAGGGAAAAAAATTTAGGAAAAAGAAATTAATGTGCACACTGCCAGGGCAGAAGAGACTGGTGTATAAAGCCCACAAAGCCAGAGTGTTAATAATGGCAGCACTTTCAGCAGTTCATGCATGTTTAGCCTCTTGCAGTAGTCCTTGTTGAACTTTGTTTTGTTCAACAAGCTTCAAACATCAGGATGTGTTTGAAAAGGCCTATTGCAATTTTTCAAGAAGTTTTCAACATTTTTTATCATACCCTTTCAGATTTGCTTCCTTGAAATCCTTGTCTTTTTTCCCAAGCAGGTAAATGAGAACATATGATCTTACTTGTTTATGCTGTACCCAGTCTACTGACTTGGACTGATTTTCTTTACAAAATAACATCAATAGCAAATAGTGAGTTCTTAATTATAACCCCCAAGACTTCTGTCCATCCAAATAAGCAAGCAGTTACCTTTCCTTGACTTGCCCACAGTGGATCAGTGTTTGGAGAAAGAGGTGATATCCAGCTGCTCAGAATTTCTTTAACTCCTTATCAGTGCTGAACAGCTTCTTGTGGTTCTTGAGGAAGAACGAAATGAGGCATCTAATTGCAATGTAGAATTCATTATCCACTCTTTCTTCAGGGCACCACAAGTTAGCCAGGAAAGGCCAATGTCAAATCATCTGGGGAGCTTAGGAGAACACCAAGAGTAAGAACAATTATCTGACTCAAAGTAATCAGTAAGAACTTTGTTGAATGAGGAATGTGCTACCTTAAATCAATTGAAGCACTTTTCTGTAGACAAAATTTTAGGCAGTAGTACTGAGTGCATATAGTCCCAAAACAATGATTTTCAAATTGATTTCAGTTGTTTGTATAAGAGGTTTTGCAAAAACTGCCAAGAAAAGAGCATTTTCCTGCAGGATTTTTCAGTTGCCCCTCGTGTCAGTAAGTTCTGGAGTGTGCAAATATTGCATGTAAGTTAGCAACCACATCTAAGAGCAGTGGGGTGAAAGAGGACTTTTTAAAAAGTGGTTTTTATTATCAGCAAAATATGATTTGTCAACAAGTTCATATTTTTACTAAAAAAATTATCTTTGATGTATTTTTCTCATACTTTTTGTAGAGGTACATTGAAAAGAGATTTTTTTTTCATACAGGCAAGGTGGATCCATTTTAATAGAAGCTTTTGGCCAAGGGTGTATACCCTTAACCAAAAGCATGTTTCTGTTTAATTGATTTTTTTTTTCATCCCAGACAATCACAGAAGCAAAGAAGAGAGCTGGAACTGAAGAGACGAAAATGCATTTGGGATTATCTAGGAGAACAAACTCAGAACTGTGCCTTCATTGTTGTGTCATTTGACAGATCCGTTGATCTCCTCAAATTTTTTGGCTACATGGGTGGATGCGGAGTGGTCTTGAGCTTGGTCTTGGCTTGTCCAGCACACCCTTGTCCAAAACCTGTGTATCTGCTTTTATCATTGTGTCTTCTGATAGTACCTCACACATCTGTGTGTCACATGGACAAGCTCATACCTGCCCAAATATCAGAGTGGTGTGCAAATGTGAAGGTCTGTCTGGAACACAGGTTTAATACACTGCAGAGAAGGATCGTCTATGGTTCTTGCCTTCTTCACAAGGCCCAGGAGCAAAAAATAAGCATGCCATTAGCAGAGAGTGCAGGTAGCCTGAGTTAGTATAGGTCAAGTGACAAGACATGAATTTGCCTGCCAGCGCATGCATGGTTTGGGCAGGCCATTCAGTCTTGCTGAAAATCACCCTGCTAAGCACATAGCAGATCAAAAACATGCCTCAGGACATGGCATGTAGTAATTGCAAAATAAAATTGTAAATAAAAGAGCTACGTTTATGTGCCTTTTCTATGCTGTACAGTTCTGTATTTTACAAGCTGCCCCTTTATACAGGAATCTTATTTTCTGTTTATATATAAGCACTATATGAGCAAGCAGTAGGCACAGTTAAACATGTAAACCTATTTAAATTTCAATAACATCATAGAATATCAAAGGAAATATTTCATGAGTAAAGTTTGTCATGGTTAAAACAGGAAGAGCACTCTACATTAAGATTTCCAGTTTGATTGTTCTGCTTTCGATCACCAGAATACACACGAGTTTTTCAACTTGTAGATCAGCCTTAAAATCAATGTGCTATGAAATTAAAATGACTTTTTACACTTTGCATGTTTTTCTTTCTTATCCAAGAGCCTTCTGAGAGCCACCTAATATCAGCTACATTTTCAAGCGTCCCTTCTTCTTATTATTATTGCAGATAATTGGAAGCATCTGCTTCATTGTCAAAATGTGCATTCCTGTGCTTATAGCTGAAAACTGTGATCTCAGCATATACAAATGTCTCTTCATTTTCCAAGCTTCAACATTATTTTCTAGCTCTGATCATGTTCTGGAATAAGGAATTGGTTATTTTAAGTAGTCATTCCTTGATTTATATCTACTTGAAGAAATTGCAGAACTGCTGTACTTTTCAAGTCAATTCTTTTGCCTCATGCCACCTGTGAACTAAAATGGATGTGCTTTCCAAAAGAGATTCAGTGGTTGGTGCTCAGTGGTAGGTTCCTTGTCTGTTCCTGAAATTTTCTGTGTTGCATTTGGCCAATACACCAGCAGCAGTTCTGTGGCACAGAAGACGCTGAGTGTCAGAGGTCTGGTTACGGAGACTATTAAATAGCCTGGGCATGTCATTCCCTTTGATTTATGAGGATTCTCTCAGGCTGACTGCCCTACATATAGCCATTCTTATACACTGAAAGGATCCAGTATTTTTATTTCTAGTACTTCTTTTTTCAGCTCTTGTTGGTTACAAGGGCCAAGAATCTAACTATGCGGACTGTCTCCATGAGTATTCTCAGCTTGAGACAAGTTCAGTAAAGGCGGTAAAGAGTGAAAGAGGGTCTGCAAGTCTGCAGCAGAGGTTGCTATTTTGTCTGTGGAGGAAACTGCATTTACCCATAGGTGGTGGTTCCTATTCAGAAGAGTTTAGAGGCAAAATATGTGGGTTGCTCGTGCATGGCAACATTGCAACAAAGAGGCCAGACTTAAAAGAACTTGGCGACTCCCATTGCTCTTGCTTTCCTACTTTTGATAAATATTGCAAACAGATTTCAACATCCTCCAAGAAATAGATATCTTGCATCTAACTTGATAATGCATTTTTTACATTGAGAATCATTAAGGTCTTTAATTTATGTCTACAAAATCAGTCTCCTAGAAAACCATCTAGTCTGTTAAGTCACTCCGCTCACTCTGAGGTAGAGACTCACTCCCTAGGCTCTATCCACTGATTCCAAGGAGAGCTCAGACATCTGTTTCTGAAATTAATAATACTTATAAGTAGATGTCTAGAATGGATTATCTTCAGTTGCAAACTGAACAATTCCCTAAATCTCCTATTATCATTGCACTGAAAGTGATATGCTTTTCTAGGAGTTAATGGTGTTGCACATGAGTGCTTGGGGAACTCTTGTGAAAAGTAGGGGACACTGTGGGATTTCTAAATCCTTCTTCCCACTACGGGTCACTTATTTATGAAGCAAAGAAGGTGAAAATGACTTTTTCTTTCTTTTTCCCATGATCATATTATAACACATATTCCTTTCTACCATTCTCTCTTTCTCTTTAAATCACCTTCATATTGAAGTTGCTAGTACAGAGTTGTTTTCCCTAGTTTGCTTATGGACTTATGTGTTGCAAATTACAGTTTAAAGGGTGACTGAAAATGCAGTGATATTGTAGCCTGAACCCCAACCAGACCTCTTTTCAGCAAGCATCTTAAGCTTGGCTTCCCATCCCTCTACATTCCTGGAGATCCTTGTCGCTTCCCCCACAGCTTTTTTGCTGTCTCCCTTTAACTTTCTTCTTTCACTTGCACACTTACAAACCCTTCTTCTAATCCCATACTCCTTAAATCCTTCCTTTGTAGCCAGCATTTGATGACACGATTATTCTTTTTCTTGAAAATGGTGTGACCCTTTATGTGAACTGCTTCCTGCAGAGAACAGTTCTGCAAAATGATATTTGTTAAAAGCTTCAAGGAGCTGACAGATTGTAGTAAGCAGCTTCTTTCTTGGAGATTTCTCCCAACAGTCATGCCTGGTGCTAGGCAAGGCTTGTTCAATGACTGCTGTACATAACCAAGAACTGCAAAATTCATCTAAATCAGGCAAGACAAAATGCCTTTTGGTGAGAAGGATATGTCTACACAAGCAGATGTCTACAGGTGCAGTACATCTCTAGTTTGAAAGCTTTATGTGATACATTTTGCTTCTTAGGAAGGCCTGACATATCAGCTTGGCTGTTTGATGTCCACTAAAGGAAAGGGTTTCTGTCAAAAGAAACTACATCAGTATGAATCAGTAATGAATAGAAAATTACATTCATCCTTCACTTTTATTTCATTTTCCTTTTGTATTACCTAACTGTGCTGTTTCCCATCTCCAAGTCTTCCTTTTCTTGCTGGACATAGAGTAAATTTTTCTATTCTGAATTTTCTCTGCTATTGGATGTTTGGTTGTTTTTTTTTTCAGAAAGCATAAGCAGGTCTATCAGCTGCTCTTCTGAGAAGTAGGTTAGTACTTATTTAAGGTACTTAAAACTTTAGTAGCTTCTGCAGTTTTAATATAGGAGTGGTTAAGACAAGATACCAGGCTGATGGGACCAGGCATCAGATTTGTTCAAATATGATGGAAAAAAAGTGAAGGGTTAGAAGATTCAGAATTGCAGTCCTTACCTATCCCCAAGCCTGATAATCACTCCCAATATCTTTTTTCACAACTCTTGTCTTCACTAATGGTTGGCAATATCAGCCCACTGGTCTTGGTTTGAAGAAAATGTCAGTGTAATCCAAGCAGAGCATTTAATAGCTAAATAGGTTTTCGTGAGTAAGAACTCACACTTGTAAATTAATCATGCTGCAACAGTCTTACTCTAGGCTAACTCAACATACCAATCTAACTCATTTTCCATGTTCTGAATGTGAAAACATTAAATCTAGGTCAATATTTTCACTAAATTCAATAAATTATTCACTGAGTCAATTATTTTCTCGAGATATTTTGTACCATAAATTTTCTACTTCATGCCACAGAACCATTTTAGCATTCAAGGAAAGAAACCATTCTGATCTGCAAAGGAACTGTGCAGTCATGCATCCTAATTCAGAATTTAACATCACTAGGTATAGCATAGCAGGAGAAAAGCAAATTTCACCCCACCACACACTTGATTATCTTCAGACTGAGATGTACTTGTGTCTATATCAGCTTATTCATGAAGTCAAGAAGGTGAAAATCCTCCATTAATGCAATAAAATTTGTATATTCCCAGAAGCAAGTCATTAAGCAATTTGTCTAACATGGGCTGGAAAGTGTAATATAGCTTCAGATTACTTGCCTGATCTTGTAAATCAAAATGTACTCGTGATTTAACAAATTCTACATTTTAGCTTATTTCCATTTTGTTGTTTTTTTTTTTTTTTCAGTTTACATGTAGCATTAGCAAAATCACACCAAAGTAAAAATTGAAAGTAAAAATTAGAAGTAATAAATGGATAACAGCCTTATGTCTATGTTAGGTTTAGAGGTTTTTGACAGAAGCGAACTATAAGAAAAAGTTGATGAAAGATATGGACATCTGACATGCAAAGGTGAATAAGCAGTTCTGAAAATAAGGGCTGGGCAGAAAAAAGAAAGGCAACAATGCAAGCAGGATGCAAATAGATGGTTTGCAGGGCACACTGAGAATCCCATCAACATGGAGGGGGTGTATTTAGACACAGTGTCATAAAAAATTCAGAGAGCTCAACTGTAGTAGATCAAAAGTTAAAAGGAAATCTTCCAGTGAAATCCTGTCAAAACTGACATTTTCAGCATTCTACTCTTTACAAAGCCAATCCCAGCAGCTGTACTGGTAATGAATGCTTTGAACCGAGATGCTGCCATAAGAAGTTTCTGTTGTGTTGGCCAAATGATGCTCATCGGCTGTGGCAGGTGGTGTTGAAACTTGCAAAGGCATCCCACTGTGTCTGTCAAATTTACCATCCCTTTTCCTTTAAGAGGACCCTTGCTTTTCATCACTGTCACAACCATGTTCCAAAACAGGTCCTCTTCCTCAACTGCACTCTCAGAGAAAGCTCGAGAGTATCAGGTACTGCAGGACCACTCAGTCAGAATTTTAGCTCCCACTCACTTCCAAAAATTAAACCTTTTTCCCTCTCTGCAGCCTTGACCTGCTAATTGTGGTGGTGGGAGGAGTAAACTGTTAGTGCTGTTCCACTGTGTTGGATGTTAAATGTTCAGCATGCCATTCATTAAAGCTGTAATTATTAATAGGTTTTTTTTTAAAAAGGCACTGGTATCATGCTTTTTTTCTTTTTTTTTCACAGCTTTAGCTTTGATGACTAAGGAACTGCTAGAAAGAAGAGAGAGACTGTTTTCACGGTGGAAAGCATTTGGAGGAATTTAACCAGAACTTTTTATCTTCAAGTTGAACAAGCAATTCCAAAGAGCCTTGCTTTTAATGGGTTTTCCAGTTATATTGGTACAGAAAAGAGAGGGCAAGTAACAACTACAGCCAAACAAAAACAGATTCTGCTGAAATCTGAATCTATGACTTTTTTAGTTCTGAGTCTTTTCCCCCAAGCCATTAACTGTCAGAGGTTATCTAATTGTATAAAATTCTACACAATAAATGCAAACATTGTGCTTTTTTGGCATATCTTATATCTCTATTAGAAGAAGCTAATTAGACCATATTTTTCATATATGGGATGACTATGTGCTATCTGATAGCACACCAGATACATGGTGTTGAATGTTATGGTGATTAACAGTGGTTCAATGTACAATTAGATATTTCGGTTTTGAATTTCATTGGTAACAACACTAATGGTGCACAAGGTTTTCCATTAACCCACTGAGGTGTCAGGGCAGTGAACCATTAACTCAAACATATTTCCCTTCTGAGGGCCTAAGGAGATGAGTACCTGCAAAGGTCCTAGTGTGGCCTCATTCTTAATTCCCACCCAAGTGTTTCCCTAATGCAAATATTAATCTCTAAAACAAGTCAGCAGATGCATCATGCACCAATTTTTCCTGAAGCATGGACACATCATGAACCACATGGCAAATACTTAATAGAGTCTAAAGTACATTTGCAAAGCAGGCTGTGAAAAGCAATTTGTTGCATTTAAATGGCATAAAAGGTTGAGTTTATTCTAAGCCCTATATTATGTGTGACATTTGGAATTTAACACAAAACAAGAACAAACTAGAAGATAGCTCTGGTACCTATTTTTAGCTGGAAGAAGTCCTTAACACACTGAAGCTTACATGACAGGGCCATTTCCTGTTGCAGGACACTCCCATCAGTAATGAGAGAGAGACTGGGAAAACCAGGGATGAGAAATTAAATCCATGAAACACTTCTGCTGGAGAGCAGGACAGGAAGTGGTGAGAACATTTATTTTTATTCTGAGTGTCTCGGTTCTAGGGAAATGAGAAAACGCAGTGTGAGTTGTATTGGCAAGCAGTGAGTCATTGATCCATTTTGTTGATAAAAGTATGGAAAAAGTATACCTCAAGGAGGAAATAAACTGTTGAATTTGGAGTTTTACCTGCAACAGAAGCAAAATTCTTTTTCTACACCTCTACTGTTCCACCTGTCCCTGTGAAACACTGCAAAAATGATGAATTTAAATACAAAATGGAAAAGGCATAATCAAGGAATGACAGCTAATCAACCTATTTCCCCTATAGCCCCTTTTATTTTAATTTTGTGATGCCAAATTTGGTGGGTTTAGTAACGGAAGTACATGGTATCCCAGTTTCACAGACTCGTTCCACTGAGTGCTGCAAGTATTTGCTGAATACCTTATCTTTTAGAAACATAAAAACTATAGGCACAGTTCCCCCTAGCATAACTTGCACATAAAGAGATGGGGTTTTTTACACCTCATGTGTTTTTCCTGGCCATTAATTGAATGCCTGACAGCTCCCTACCACCCTAATGTAGTGTTTCCTATCCATGAAGCTCAACTGTGGCTCTGCTGATCAACAAGTTTATGGGCAAAAGAAGGAATATCAGCATGCAATCTGCTCCCTAATGACATGAGTTTGCACCAAGGAGCCCCTGTAAAGAAGAGTTACTGCTGCAGCTGGTGTCTCCCAGAGAATCAGGAAAGGGGAGTATCAAATTGCACCATTGACTCCCTGAACTCCCCTTGAAACTGGATGGTATCCCTTCTTCCAGGTGGCTGAAAAGGGGCTGTGCCGGCTCTGTCACCATAGCCTAGGGTCCCACTAGCATTTTAGTAACCTTATTTGAAGCCTTGAAATCCAGACCAATTCAATTGGCCAATTTAACTGTTCTCAGGTGATTGAAACAAGAGGGAGGGAAAAAAAAAAGAGAGTGAGAGAGAGAAGGCACATAGGAGGAAAGGGAAATATCAATATAATCAGCACTGCAGAAGTGGAGCTGTTCCAAAACTGTATCAGGGCAATTGGTCATTCAACTTGAACTTGGATTTGTCAGGAACACAGATCCTAACCCATCATTCACTGAGAACAAGCTGTTTCTCCTCCATTGACCACATTTTTAGAAAAGTCAGCATCTTCCTTCAGAAAACTTTTACAGATGCTCTTGGGTATTGAAGAATACCAGCCTTACCGAAAGAGGAACCTTAGGTTTCTTGTTATTTTCAGCCTCTCAGTCCTCAAAGCGTTATCTTTCATCTTTCATATAATTTTATTTTTTTGTCAGAATGTGACTTTTGGTTAGGGTTTTCTCCCCTTCTGTCCAGCTGCTTCTACATTTTTATCCTTCATATTGAAGGAAAGATTTTTATCTTATATCAGCACAGTTCCCTTTATGTTTTGCTTTCTATTTCAGCAGCAAGTTATATTTAATAGGAGACATTTCCAAAAAGGCTGAGGGTCAGACTTTCAAGTTTGTACTTAACAGCTGTGTGTATTTGAGCTGAACATCCATTCAGACAGCTGTCAAGGTTCCCTTCAGCAGACTGAGCATGGCCACGCAACATAGTGCATTGCAGATTCATGAAGAAAATCCTACTGAGCAGAAGCAGCCATTTGAGACACAAAATCAGGATTTTTGTGTCAGTGTCTGGGCAATACAATCGTGACTTCAGAGAAATTCAGGTCAGTATTGCACTGACACAGTGGCATTGGCCCTTCCAGGTGGGGAACTTGACTTACATCTTGACTTAAGGCTGCTATAGGGGGGGCACTTTTCCTTCTACTTTGCTGTACATTTTGAAAAAATGTGACTTTCGTAACAAAGTTCACTTTCCAACCTCTCATTCTAGTCTTGAAGGCTGCATGGAAGCTGTGATTTTTAAATATGCCTGATCAGCTGCTTAGGCACAATCTTTTTCACGTGACTGGAGTATCTGTTAAGGTCACGGCGCTTCACAAGCAGACTAACTCAAAATGCCCAGTTCATCGTTCTTGGCTACTTTTATTATTCCTATTCTGCTTAAGACTGAAAGTGAAAAATTCTACTGGCAGACCAGAATCAAACTCACTATCTGTAAAATATACAGAGATTTTGAGCCCCAAATTCAGTGTCTGAATGAAATTCTCCTCTGGGAAATTTTCTTTGCCATTTCCTGAATAATATGCCAAGTCTCTTGTATGTTTTGCAGAGGACACCCTGCCAATGACAGATTTGTTATCATGTATTCTGAATTTTTCTGCCTTTTTACTGCTATCCATGTAAAATGATCAACTTCTTTTGCGCAATGTATCCACAAATAAAAGCAAAACCTAAGCATTTTATAAATGATCTGATATTCAACAGTGCTGTTTTCCAACTTCAGCTGACTCATTGTCATGTTCATTTGTTAGCTTGTTCATTTATTAAATGTAACACACTCTATGACAAGTGACCCATTTAATTTTCAATTCTAATTATGCTTTTTTGGAGCCTCTTAGTTCAATTTTTTCTAGTCTGAGTGCCAAAGGTTAATATCTTAAAATTAGACAACTAAACAGAAGTGGGACATAGTCACTGCTAAATGAGTAAAGCAATTATAATCGGTTAGCTTTGAGTATACTAACTTTGATACTAACTTTCTATAAATAAAAACTTTCCTCAAAGGTTTCAACACAGATCAATTCTGAGTTAATACTAACTATAAAAGTTGTTGCCAAATTCAGCTAATTCTGGAGTTATGAGTAACAAGACAATTACCGTGGAACTCTATAGAAATGCAAATTCTTTAGATATTTTGCTCAAATTAGAATACCTGACACAGGTATTCTATACATACAGGCACAGATTATAAGCAAAAACCACATTTTTATATCAGATGTTCTTGCCAATTTGTGCATCTTGATTAGCACATATTGATATGATGCTATTATAAAACATATACTTTAATAGCATTCAAGACTGTTGATGTCTGGCAAGCTTTATAATTGCTTTAATATTTTATAGTAATATTATTGCATTGATTTATTTTAGCTATTTTTTTCATTAACTTGAGGATCTTCTACAGGTTCTTTAGTATTTGTGCCCAACACCTTTCAAGATCTGTGTACCTTTCCTCTCATTCTACACATTTGAGTTTCAGCGCTTATGCCTCTCTTCCAAGGCCAGTGTAAATAAATGATTTCTAAGGCCATAAAGGCTGTGTAAAATGTCTGAATGACAAAGTAATGAACACTCTTTGTGACTGGAGTGAGCACAAGTATTTATTGCTAAGCAACAAAGACTGATGTCAACGAGTTTTGCCAAACGCAGATGGTGAGTAGGTTTGTTGAAAAAATGAAATCACTCTAACATAACTCTTTACAGCAGATTCTAATATAATAGAAATAAAATGCACTCAACTGGTCGAAGTGAAGGGCTCCACAGAGAGGAGTGAGGTTAATTTAATAATAGTTTCTGGTTGCTTGACCTGTATGATATGGAGTTGCTCTCATGTGAAAATATTTCTAAACTATCTCACCAAGGCTTAAGGAAAGACAAACATCTGCAAAGCTTTCCTAAAGTGCCTGCTCTGTCCAAAGCTGCTGTTTGGAAAATTATTGTGAACAAAGGAAGGGCACAATACATCATACCTGGTTGGTGGGGAGGTGGCATTTGGAATATGCAAATACCACCTTACCGGACACTTCAGTCCTCTTGCAGCATAAATGACTTTTAGTCCTGTTCAGCAGATGCCTCTGTGTTGTCTCTCTGGACAACTCTCACCAGATGTGATTGGTGGGCTGAGATTGATGATTATGCCAAAGCTGAATCTGTGCCTGATGGGGAATGTCCACCAAATTCCTTTTATCCTTGTTTGAGACCAGATCTGCCACAGCAGAGAATGCACTAATGTATCTGCATTGAGCACTTTTATGAAAACATGGTCATCTTTATGTTCATCCTTTAGGCAGACCTTAATGTCAAAATCAGATGCAAATTCTTCTTCTTCCCATAGAGAGTGGACAAAAGCACACTTTAGTTCCAGGATGTGAGAAGTCCTGCCTTTCTACAGGGGCAGTGTGCTTGGTCTGTAGAACATGAGTCCAAATGGGTGGTGGTTAGCACTTAAAGACTACGCAGGGCATTCTGTTCTGGTTTGGTCAATCAAAGTGCTAAAATAATTTACTATAATTCACCTCAGGTGCAAGCTGCTCTAAGCAGCTACCTCCTTCCCTGGAGGTACCTTCCCTCACCCTCCTAGAAACAACCTGCTTGTACTCAGCTTGGAAGAACAGTTCTGCTGCCAGACTCCCAGATGCCACTCATGTTCTGTGTAAAGAGAGCCAATGTTCAGCCTAGAATTCCTGCTCCTTTTCCTTAAACTGGGTGATACGGAAAGAAAAGCACATTTCCACATTCTCAGCCTCCACAGCAAGTGAGTCACCCTTGCTGGCCTGTATCAATCGTTACGTTGGTGCAGAGCCTGGAATAGTAGCCTGTAGTAGGATAAGTACTCCCAACAGTGTGATGGTGGCAATAAAGTAAACACACACACACACAGAGAACCCAAAACCCTCTATCTTGTTATAGAAAGTGACTTAATTTGCTTCAAAGTAAAGATGCTGCACCTCAGGCAACTCATTAAACAAGTCTCTTGTGTCTGAATGAAAAATGTAACATGCATGAAAATTACTATCTTAACTTGAGTGAAGGAAAGATCAGTCAGAACTCACATGGAACTCAGCTCAGAAAAATATTTTACTTGAAGCTATTTTTATTTCTTATAGCTGTGTTAGAAAACCAGCCATATTGTACCACACAGCTACAACAGAGAGACATAAGTGGCTGCTTAGAATTAGGTAAATTCACCTAATAAAGACAGTAACCCATTTTAAACAGTGATTGCATTTGGAAAATATTCTAGGAAATATTGCATTTTTTGCCACTTGCTTCACTGCTTTTGTGTGTTGTCAGGTTCTTGCGCTCTTTGAGAGGTTTGGATCGAGTTGGGTCTTGTGCTCTTTGAGGGGTTTGGATCTAGTTCGAGGTCAGTTAATCTGCTTGTAAATGTTCATAAACTAGACAGAATAAATGACTTTTCAGGACCTGAGTTATTCCTAAATTGTTCACTTTTGCAGTTCACTACTGGACATTTGCCCACATGGTATGTTTCTGGTGTCTAATTAGGCAAACAAAAATGGTGAACTAGTGAAAGTGGTAGTGACAAATGCAGATGAACTCAAAATATCTCTTGTTTTTTAGGGGCTTTGAAGACATTGTCAAGAACTTTGAGATGTCCAAATATTCAAGATATAGTAAGGAATATCAGTTCAGCAATACAAATTTAACTTGAATTTCAGTTGTTTAATCACATATTTCTTTAAGAATTTGTTTGGATTGAGGAGAAACCCCCAGTTTTTCAAACAGTCCTAGCCAGTGTACTTTTTCTCTTGTTCACCAGGCATGTACACAAAGGCACAAAATTCTTGTTTCTCCATCTCTAATGCACTGCTGAGATATCTAGCACTCATGTCATTTAGCCTTAAAAGCTATTAATGCACTTGGTAAAAATGAAAAGTGAAATATGAAATCTTGTCAAGCCTACTGAAAGCTGCAGTCAGTCTTTTTTAATAAATGTTTTTCGGAAGCTGCGTTTTGTCTATTTCCAAATGTAGCACTGGAGATTTAGTACTTAGAAAAATTGGTTGACAGCAGCTGGATTCTGCACTTCTTATTTCTCTGCAAAACAGCCAGACTACATGTAAAGACAGTACAAACTTTTCAAGCCCATCCAAGTTCTTTGTCCTTGAATTGGTCAGACCATCTGTAGATGTGAAAAGGCACTGCCCTTTTCACATCCATTCTGCTGAGCCTGGCAACAAGGGTTCGAATTAGTGTCAGAATATGACAGTGGTCATTAAATATTGTGGGTTTGGATGGTGAGTCCCTGCATGCCACCTGAGTGCCTAGACTACAGAGTATCCTTTGATGCAACAAGTAGGTGCTGGTTTTCCATAAGGAATGGCTCCACCAAGCCAGGTCTGGAGACACTCCCTGCTCAGCCACCAGCAACCCTGGGTGTTGCTTGTGGCAAAAATTTGGCTGGGGCGGGAGTGGGGGGAGGCATACACTCACAAGCCTGAAAGCGACAGACCTTGCTTGGTCTGAGCCTCCACTTCCTAAACCCCAGACAATTTCTGCAGCCATTTGACTCCTTGAAATGCTTTGCTTTCTCCTCCAGCATGTCCAGTGTGGTCTCTGGTCTCAGCTCTCTGTTACTGTGAGAGGGCTGGAGGCAAAAGGGGTGCCCAGCTTTGCAGCTAAGGACTTACAAAGTCTGTGGTCACACAGGGTGCTCTGTAATGTCCCACTGATTAGAGTCCTCCTCTAAATTTTTTTAAAAATTAAGTTTATTGCAGTAAGAGCAGAGTATTTTACCTTTTTCCCCAGGCACATTATCCTATAATTTTAAACCTGCATCTCGTGAATCTTGGTTGTAAGGGACATGAAATTTATCTTCACATTTAGGAGAACATTATCTAGTCTGTTCCTTAATTTTGATGGTAGTAACTCAAATTAGAATATCAAAGAACCTTAACTTTATGGAATATAGACATACGCTGTCACTGTGTTCTGAATTCTGAAATAATGACCTCATTTCAGCTTTTTTAAAGGCAAACCCTGCAGTCCTTAGGAAAAACTCAAAATTTAAATTACTATTATTATTATTATTTTAAATAGACTCCAGAAATTAACAGGTAAGTCGAGAAGAATAACCAATCTCAATTTACTGCTTTCCTATAGTTATCCAAACCTAACATAGAATCAAGGTCTTTTAAATTGCAACCACCCATAGTGTTAGTTGCAGTTTGAGCTATACCTTACATTAGGCAATCTTTGTCTAATCAGATCCTTTTTTATTTGTGGGATAATAGTGCCCCACAGGTACTGAGGTCTGAGAAGACACTACAGTTCTCTTTCAACCAAAAGTCAAGCATTGCAAAGGTCTTTTGAAAATCAAATCTTCCCCTCAGTGTAAGGGAGAGTCCGGAAAATCCCACTGAATATGGAAAGAGCAAATTGCAGGGAACATCTTTCCTACATATTAATTGTGAGCAACGTTGGTATATTACAGTACCCTTATAATAATCTAATGTATTAAAAGACATTAAAATATTAGGAGCTATTAATGCTCTGACGCTGATTTGGTGTAAGTATCTTTAGGATGACAGCCAGTATCAATGAAATGTGAAATGGTCCTGTTCTGGTGTGAGGATGGAAAAGTTCGCAAGCTTTATTTTATTCTTATTCTTTTTGACATCTCACCCCCTCTAAAATAAGGGGTCTGTAATGCAAACAGCTCCTGGCTGTGGCTCCAGAAGACTTCTGGTAAACCTGACTTAAAAATTCAAACTTTCAGCTGTGTCAAGATGTATCAAATGAAGTACAGTTATTTGGCTCCTTGGATGTGCTGTATATTGAATTGTCTGGTAACTCACTAACAAATTCATATATTGTCTTTTTAGAGAGATGTAGAAAAATAACAGGCCTCAAAGGAACTACCTTTCAGAACAAACATATTTTCCCAGTGTTTTCTTAGGGAAGGAAACAAGGAAAATTAAGTAGAAGCAGATGGCATTTTATGTCAGAAAACCAGCTCGCAGAATCATGTCATCTAAAAGCTCAATAACTCAGTTACTTGTCTGCTACAGAATTTATGTTTGCTATTAGGACCACAAGCTCCCATACCTATTACTGTGAAAAGTTTCAGGGAAATGAAGTCAGGATGTCGCACAAAAATCAGTGATATCTAATAATCCATCACAACAAATATTTTTCACCATTTCTTATTGAAATCTTGCTTGACAGAGATCTAGAGATCTTCTCTGACACTCAGCTTCTGGAGGAAATAAAATACCATAAACAGAGAAGGACAGCACTATTGATCTTTATGGTGATGAAAATTAGGATACTGAAATGCCAAAATTTTGATTGACTTTTAAAAAAAAATATTTCTGGGGATTTAAAACTTTTTAATTCATTCACATAAAAAGGTCAACAGAATTTAGCTGCCCTTTAAAAAAAATGGGCAAAAAATGTCAATGTGTCTTTTATACCTACACAAGATGCAGACTTTAAAAATATACACCTTGTTTAATAATTAGGCAGTTATATCATACTTTTTTAAGTTGTTTGTATGTGGAGAACCACAAGTGAGCTTAAAGATGATCTGTGTATGATTTTTCTGTGTGTCTTCTCTACTTTTTCAGCACCCAGAACTTGGTCCCTTTGAATGTGGGGCACAGGTCCACCCTTGCTGCAAAAAGCAGAGAGCAAGGACCCACATTTTCCACGGCTACAGAAAAGATTCCATGAAATAACCACCAGCCCTTCCTTGGTGCAGTAACCAGTTGGTTTTACAAAGCTTAAAGACAGATGAAAGTGGCAGATAGGCCATGATTGTTTGGCTAACTTGGCACTGGCTGCTCAGCTTATAGCTGAAGGGGTCCCTGCTACCAAATGGGGACTCCAGGTAGCTTGCTACACGGTTCTGCTACTTCATGCAGAAATTGCTTCAGTACTTTGTGAAGAACAAAGGAAAATATTCTATTGGTGTGCTAATTACATTGCAGAAGTTGGTAAGGCTATAAAGAAACAATCTAAGAAGCTTTGGCTCAGGAAAGATACAGAGAAAACTGAGGTGATGGTAATTTGTTATCCGAAAAGAGCACATACGAATACTGATGTGCTAGGGTACACAGTTTGTTCAGAAAAGATCTACTTTTTCCACTGATGTTAGAAAAAAAATCTGGAGAAAACCCCGCAGAATCTTAATATTGTTTTAATAATTTGAACTTCAGTATGACAATACCACATGGACCAGAACAGCACACAGATGGTGATACAAAGCTCTTAGCAATGTCACAAAACTAACAGCAAAAAACAATCCATTAACAATGAGCACTATTCAGTGCAATAGTTCCAGTAACACATTTACTGAATTTCATGCCTTCTAATTATGAAAAACATTTCCATATGAGACAAGAAAAAGACATAACATAAAGTATACAGCTTATTCCAAAGCTTTTGCAGAGGACTAGCTGCTTCTATGCTTGCCTGAAACTGTCTCAGCTAACAAAGCTTATAAAGGTGCTATAATGCTGGTTTCTGAGACTAGTTATGGCTTACATAATGATATAAACTTATCTCTGAATTTTCCATTCTGTTTATAGTGTCACAATAGCTAGTTTTCTGCCTTCACAGAATCACTGAAGTATCAAAACCTTTGGAGACCACTACCACACTTTATCTTCCTTGGTAGCAACCGTGCAATGGGAGACTGCTACACATGCTTAGGAAGAATCCTGTTGCAGTCACATCACCCCAAAATGATTAATCACCATTGTGTCTGCTTTCAGTCATGAGCCTATTTATCATGGTTAGATATTTGCTTTGGACATGTTTGACAGATACCTAGTGTAAGAAAATATAAAGTAAGTTTAAAATAATTTCATCAGGTCAGAGTGAAAAAGGAAAGAGGAATAGGGAGAAATTTCCCCACTCATAGAAGAAAGTAGTTATTAATTAGCTAGTCAAGGACTTTGCTCTAACAAGAGACATTTGCATCTCCAAGGAGCTGAAGCAAAAATACTTATTTTAATTGAGAAGAATGATCAGATGGTCTCTCAGATAATGAAACAAAAGAATAAGTTTCAGGAGGATTAGATCTATCTGAGTTCCCTATAATATTTCAAAGGAGAAATTTCCTATAAGATATAAAATTTTGTCCTAAGGGAGGAAAAATGCAAGTATACACCACAGGACTAGCTCACTCCTCAGGGTATGCTAACGGCTTGCTCTGCTGGGTATGCTCTGGCCACATTCCAGCTCTGTGCTGGAAGCCCTAGGTACCATCCTGTTCCCATTGGGAGTTGTGGAGATGTCCCCTTAGGCTCAGACAGATTAAGTTGTTTCTGAAAGCAGCACAGAAAAGGTCACCAAAAAGGCAACAGCATCACAAACATTAGAATTCACATGTCTAGGACCATGTAAATCTGGTGGTTACCAGATTTCTGCCTCTCCTGAGAAGAAGAGACAATTTGTGGGATAACAAATACTGTTGGGATGAGAAGAAGTGCATTTCCTGAGCAGTATCACCAGCCCCATTCTTCTTGTCCCCCAGCACCAGGAGCAGCAATATGCACAAACCCCAGAGCAGCTACTGCTCAGGCTCTACCTGACTTCCACAGTGGAAGAAACCAGGCTTCGCTGCTCAGCCTTAGGATGTCAAAATTAACATCTGCCTACTCCACTAATGAGCCTTGAGCTGCTGATACATAGTTTCTCATTTAAAAGTCTGCTTTCGCAGATCTCAAACCATTTATGCAATTCTTGTCTGAATTTTCCGCAGTTCTCCACTTTGCTTTTGAAGCACAGGCAGTCTTCCAGTAGCAGCATCACTAATTCTGCAGGCACGGTCCCTGCTCTGACCATATAACCAAAGAGCCCTTGCCTTCACCTTAAAAGAGTATTAACCCCATCTTGTGCGGGTTCAGACCAGGCAGTCATTCTTATTTTGATAATTTACTAATATATCACTTTCTTACATGCCACCTCAATCTGTGTGTGGATGTGTCCTATTTAAAAGGTCTTTTGTATTTGTTTTTTTTTAATTCTGTTGAGGCTAATGTTGCTAATTCCTCCTACCAGAGAGACAAAGAAACGGATTGCAGAGGGAAGACCAAAGCAGTGCAAAGGCTTCAAAGTGGGGCTGGCTGACTTCACAACTATACCTGCTACAGAGATAGTTACAGAGTCCATTAGAACAACAGTCCAGCCACTGTAGTGCCACTTGCTTACTAAAGTATGGTCAAGAACTGTGTCCCATCTAAACAAAAATACAACCTTTCATAGTGGGGGCAAGAATATGAACCGTGTCAGGAATACTTTTTATTTGTAGTTATATAAGTCACTAAGAGATAAGATACTAGAAGGTAGAGTTTGAGAATATGGTTCTTAGAGTTAAGATCAATAAAGCTTGTACACTGCAAATAGTGCTGTTGGTGGAGACCTTTGTATCAGCTTCAACGTTTCTTCTGAGAACTGAGAGGCCCTCCAGAATATCTCAGGAGTCAAAAGCGCAGAAAAGGTAACAAAGCAGGAGGGAGCACAGATATGGTTAAAAGCAATTAGGAACCTCCCCACTATTCAGGAACTTGACAAAAGTTTCTTGGAGCACAGCAAAACTCCCAGTAGGAACTGCTCTTTTTTAGCTGGGAATGGATTTCTGAAAAGTTGAATAGCTCTGTAAAGGTGGCTTCACAAGGTCAGAGGAATGAGAGATATCTCTAAGGAAAGCACTGATGTTCTGTCTTATCTTTACTTACTGTACTTTGTGCTCAGGCAATGTCTTCCCAAAACACTGCAAGACAACTCCAGAAAAGCATCTCTGAAGACTAAAGGAAGGACGTGCTTTTGGAGCTCTACTGACACATGCTGAATTCAGCATCTGCAGATAGCTTTTTTTTCCCGCAGCTAATTATCCATGAATTCTAAATTTAATCATCATCAAATATTTTCATATTCTGATTAGCTTTCCTTCAAAACAATTTAAATTGAAAATGAGCTAAACATGTACCTCTGGGGCCTGGGCAGGTGTCCTCCTACAGAAATGGTTTAATAATAACCTTCCTTGGTTATTATTACTTCAGCTGACCCAGATGACCTTCTGCTGAAATAGTCACTCACATTGTCCATTCTGCCAACTTAACTTTAGGGGAGTCAGTTTTACCTGAGGGCAGTATTTCCTGCAGTGCTTCTAAAAGATCCCCAAGAGAAATACCTCCCTGACTGTTCTGATACAAGACATAACCTTTTCACAATCAGCCACTGTTTAAATGAAAAATTACAGTTTTAAAGAAAAAAAAATCAAGCAAACAAACAAAAACTCTGACAAGTCTTCTGTCTAGATCCTGAAACACAGGATATAAGGGCCAAAAGCACACATAGGATCAGACAATCCAGTAATTCAAAATCTGTCCTTGTAAAATATTTGGGGGTGGGTTCCTCAAGAACAGTATCTTAATCCCTTGAAATTTGGTTTATAGCTCTACTGTCTTTTTAAAGGATGTTCTAAATATTATCAACTTCATGGATAAACTTGGTTTATTTCAGTGAAACAGACACATAAATGCTCTTGTTTCTTTAAGTCAGAAACAGGATTGGGCTATTTATATGTCTATAGACATGATTCTACAGACATATGCAGGGAATTGGTTATTACATGGGTAACAGATTGATTTAGGATGCCAGTTGCTCTTTGTGGTTTATTCTGGGTCAGAGTTAATGTAGCATATGGAGTTAACGTCCAGTTTCCAATTCACTCTGTTGCTCCTCCTTATGCACTCACAGCACATTTGGATGTCAGAGGATGCCAGATTGTGTTTAGAAATAGTGGTGAAGAAGATGTGTAAGGAATCCCCATAAACAGTCATACGAAACAGCAGTCCAGGTTGCAGTCCTCCACCGGGACTGTACAGAAATAGGCACCATGTGATGCCCTTTTCATCTTTCTTCAGTCCCCTGATGCTGTGGCCCAGATGATCATGTTGTAGGTCTGTGTTGCCTGTCACAGTACATGCAGTTGGCAGGCAATGCAAACCATCCCCAAAGAGAACACAGAACAGTATGTTCACCTCTTCAGTAGGCAGAAGCTGCAAGAGGAACACCACTTCTTTGTATAGGCCAGGGCTGATCAGCCATTAAACTGTAGATCCCTGTAGCTGTGGTGATTACTTCTAAATATTTCACAAAACAATATTTAACAAAGGCAAACTTGTCTCCCATACATTTAAAAATTGTAGCTCCTCCACTCAAAAAAACACAACAAAAACCCATTCGAGAATCACTCAGCTAGGACTCCTCTCAGGGCAGAAAAGCATTTCATTCTTTAATTACTTCAATTAAAAAAGAAGAAAAGATATTGAAACTTTCCTGACACTATTGAACTTTCTGAACAAGTGATCAATAGGGTTTCAGACCCCTTCCCTGCCAATCTGATGCCACTGGGGAAGGAGGAGGAACTGCTGTCCCCACAGGCCTTTGACCCTCTGCTGAAATCCAGGAGCATGAGGATTGAGTCTGTTTTTCCCATTTCTAGAGGATTCTCTGCCCCAGCACAAGCTGATTCCCTTCTGTGCACTGCTCCCCTGTAATCCCTCTGGCTCTCTGCAAAGGAGAGGAGTGCACCTTCAGACAGGGAGCAAAGGGAAACATGGCCAGTTTGCTCACAGCCTCGTGGAGTAGAGAGGCCTTCCAAATACGGCTGACCTAGCTCTGATAGTGTAGGAGAATGGCAAAGAACAGGGCAAAAGGCTGTCATTGCAGGTACCAAAATCCACAGCAGTATTGCCTCACAGCTCTGGTAGCATTTGAAGTTTCATGCCTTTGATACTTTGGTGCTATTATGATATGTCCATCACCCATCTCTGATGCCAATCTAGAAGATGACACTTGTGAAATGATAGAACTTGAGAGATTGAATATGTATATTGAAAAGAACAGTGAAATGCCTTTGTATTTTTTTAATTTTGAGGTTACTCTGTGCAGTTGACAGCACATATGGATATAAGGTAGACATTTTTTTGAGGTATGAAGCAGATTTTTGGTATTAGGTGTATTAAAGCAGAATCTAAGTTCTCCATTTGAGAGACATACATGCATAAGGAAAAAGACCTTTCCCAAACAAGCATATGTGTAACAGAGACAGAAGAAATAAAGAAAAGTGCTGTTGTTTCCATGCTTTAGTCTCTTTCATCCTAGGGAAATGCACACTACTTCAACATTTTCATCACTAGTGGTGCATATCTTTCAGTGCTGTCTGCAATATCCAGATGAGATTCCTCTTCCTTACAAATTAATTTGTGCCTTTTGCACTCCTTTCAACTTCTTTTAAGATGACCTCTAATAATTTTCTTGATCAAATGGAAAAACTAGTGTTTAACCCATCCTATTACTGTCTTCTCAGCAGCAGCAGAATATTCTCATCTAATGTCTGTAACTTGATCTTCCCCCAGTTAACCTTCTCCCTCTGCAATTGCTCCTGTAGCAGAGCTCTGACGGTGCTTATTCATCTTCTCCAAGACCCAGGACTCAGCAGAAACTTTGCAGTCTTCTTCCCTCTATGCTTTTTGCCCATAAATAAGCCATACTGGTAAATAAAAAAATCATCAATCATTTTAGGGCAGTGACCAACTGATTTATTACCCATCCATAGACGCATCTTGTTTAACTCAAACTAAACTAATAGTCTGCTGCACTGACATTTCCTCTTAGTGCTCTGACTTCAGACTTTAACCTTAAGTGCAAAATGTTCAAAGCCAAATCTTGTCTTTCTTCCCATTACCTTGAGCTTTACCCCTGGAAAATACCACAAAGACTTATGATTGGGAATAATCTTAGATACAACCTCCTTATCCGTGTCTACTTTTCAATTCTCACTGCATAACACTTCTTCACAGCTGAAACTTACAACCACATCACTCACTATCTTATTACTTGCTTCCCACAATATTCTTTTCTTTGGCTTTGACAAATACCATCTTGCCTTGCTTCTAGCCTGTCAGCAGCAAAGTTAGTTTTCTTAGCTCATTGTTTTGACTGTGCCATTCTTCTACTTGTATTCTGTAACAACAAACAGAAGCTGCTCAGAGTGCTTTTAAGGTTTTGCAAGTGATCTATCCTCTCTCATTTACTATATTATCACGTTTAAAGGCCATATTCATGTAAACAACCTTCCCTCAGATTTCCCACCCTGCCACACCTAAACAGATCAATTTCAATTTTCCATTGGTAACTGCAGACAGAATGCTAGCAATCAAACGTCAAAACCCAGCTGGCTTCTTTGGTCTTTACTGCAGGCTGAAGTGTGGAACCACCTTTTCCACCTCAACTGCAAGCCACTTGCTATCAGACTGATCAAGCCAAAGGCTGTGATGAGGATTATTAATGAATGATACGAATTCAGAAGGCCAGTCATAGCTTACCTCAAAAAAAAAAAAAAGAAAAAAAGAAAAATAGTAAAAAAAAATCACTAACCACACATATTCTTGGCATTTCCAGCTGTGATACATACTTTCTAGTTGTTGTCCAAATAAGGTCAGACATATTCTTACCTGAGGAACCTGCTTTGTACCATGCAAGTGAGTGAGAGTTTCACCATTGACCTCAATGGGACTATGATGGATTTATGTATTTTAAACTTGGTTTAGGATTCATATGTATACCACAGAACACTGTGCAATAAGGGGCAGCCTTTCTGTCAGAATTGGGACTGCCTGACAATGACAAGTCTTGATCACCATTTTACTGACATTTTCTATCTTACGACACAATAGCTGTCACATTCAGCTCCTTGGGGTATAGAGGTCCAGACCTCTCCCAGAGACAATAACCATCAGACTGTCCAACACTTTAAGTCTTATTATTTGTCTTCACTGGAACGAATTCATTCCAGTCATCAGAATTTCACTCCTCTCCACTAGCTATCTGTTTTCAGTATTTTCTCTGATCTAAGCACAGGGCATCTTTTCAGTGATACAAATCAAGCCTTCCATCGATTCAGTGGGAACAGTTGTTTCTCTAACAAATAATCACTAAACCAAATGGTGAATGCAAACATGAGACAAAAAGCTAAAACAGTCTTATTATTAGGTGGGAAAAGTACAAGAAAAACAAGAGTTCAACTGAAACAGGGCTATTTGTTAATAGGTGCAATTTAGAACAAAACTGAATAAGGCCTGATTTAATTTAAGGACTGTACAAAGATAGAAAGAAAGGACTGGCTAAGACTAAATGCAACCAAGGAGAGATCAGAGAAAAAAGTAAACCACAGGTATTGATACTAAAAAAATCCCAACAAAATTGTATAAGCCACCTGTTGCTTGCACCTACTCAGGGTTTGACTCATGAGCAGGGGTACATTCAGACAAATGTCACTCTTCCCTCTCTGTATCATGGTCTTCTAAAACCTGAATTCTTCACTATACATTTTTTATCTTTCACAGATCTTCTATAGTAGTTTTTGAGGGGAGTGTAGCAGCCAGCAAAATCTGAGTGCTATCAATGGTAGCACTAAAACAAGATGTTTTACACACTGATAAAATATTTCCTCTTTGGTTTTGGTGTGTGTCTGCAGTCTGGCAGCAATATGTTGTTGTCCAAGTATTTATTTTCAGAAAACATCCTGAATGATTTTTAAACTGTTATTCATTCTTTTTTCTTTACCAAAAGATATTAAATATTTTCTTTTTTATTTGTTTCAACCCTCTTGCTCTGCACAGATTGTTATTAACACTGCTCTTCTATCAGTGAAAAGGTAAGGGCCTCTTAACTTTCTGTGGCTCCAGATTCATCATTTTGGCTCCTTCCAAGAATGCACAGTGTGCACCCAGCTGACAACAGATATGCAGCCACGCAAGCTGTGCAGTCAGGGGTATCTAAATATCATTCTGGCATAATTCTGTGTCATCACTACTCACTGCAAAAACTGGCACACCAGATCAACAACATTTCAGTGGACAGACCTTTGACCTTACACTATTGTGGCACTTAAAATCTCCACTTTGGTCCCCAGCTGGGGTAATCTTTGTCATATTGTGCAGAAGAGGACTGGACACATCAAAAGATTCCACAGTCATAATAAATAAAGTACAGGTGAGAAAGAAGTCATACAGAGATCAAAACCAACATTGACTTAGAGTCTTCTCAAAGGTGTGACTGGGTGTACAGTTAACCCCAAATGCACCATTGCCCCAAAGTTACAGGTTACTGTCATGTCTGGTCTCAGTTAAAAGCCATTAAGAAGTCCATCAGTCATACTCTTTTTACTGCTGGTTGGAGAATTTCACTAGTCATCACTGGTCCCAAGAAGACATTTCTTCCTCCCCTAAATCTTGCGATAAATTGCCACAGAACATCTATAGGGATTTACCCTACTGCTCTTTAGATAAGAGAAGCATAAAGTACTGGATAACTCAGCAATTTTTAAAGGTGCCCAATGCCAGTTTTCAAATTTGTAACTAGCTTTGCTATGTGTCAGACGACTAGCTAGATTTATTGCTAGACATGATTACAGATTAAAAGTTACTTGAGAAACCTAGGGTTTCAGTCATGTAATAAAGTCACAAAAGATAAAATGACATTAAGGTTACATTTAACACAACTTTCTTCCTGACTGAATTCAACAGCAGCCATGCTGTACCTCATTTTCCCTTAGGTTTAATTGAAAACTTACTTACTGCTACTGAGTTCATGGGATGATTTTGTCATGATGACTCTTGCATCTGCCACAGACCTTCTTTCCCCACACTCACATCCCCTTGGACATGAAAGAGCACAGGGCAAAGGCTGAGAATCCCTTTCTGATTCATCTCAAAGCCAAATGTCTCATCTCTGAAATAACGTTTTCCTTCTCTTTGCTTGCAAGTGATGCCACACAACAATGAGGAACAAGGAATTACTTTATTCTCTCCCCACCTCTTCTCCCAAAGCTTCCATGAAGACTGTCACTGTATCTCTCAATTAGCACATTCAGCCTGCCTGTTTAACAACCATTTTAAAACACATATGTAAACCAACAAATGCAGGAAATATTTATAGATACTATTTTTTTTTAGCTCTATTAGTCTTGTTCTAAATGAATAAAAGTAGGTAAAATTTTGAGTAGCAGAGATCCAGCTTCGTGGTCTAAGTTGCATGAATTTTCTTCTACCATATAAGTTGTATTTTTATTGCTATGTATGGTATGGTGGTTAATATATATATACAAGTAAGGATCAGTGGATGAAAAGGCTTCAATCTCTACACCACCCTATTGGAGTACGCTTAATAGATTAATGATACACTAGCAGTTTAGCCAAGCAGAGAAATCCCAGTGAACTGCCTTTACTTACTGTCTAAATCAAGCAAAACACTACACCCGCTCAACACCCAAAGGAGAGTAACATTTGCAAAGCTAGAGGGAACAGATAAATTTTATAAGGAATAACAAGGGAGTCAGGACTCTTTCCTAGCTGAGTTGAGAATGAAGTAACTTCTGGGAATGATAGGCATTTGCCTAACTCACACCTGACTGCAGAGTCCAAGTGTGTGTCTGGGATACAAGTTAAAAGTGGGACCTGACACTTCAGGAGCCTGACAAAAAGCAAGTGGATCCCAGCCCACAGCAGATGAGTCTGCTGGCTGAAACACGCAGAGTAAGAAAGAGTGATAAAACTAATGAAAGGGACCGGTAAGCGTGGAGTTATTTCCTTGCACTTCCGCACATATGCACTTTTGCAAAACTTCTTTCACTCTGTTGTCTAATATTGACGTATGTATAAAAATATTTCTGCTAAAATAAGTTTGACTCGCAGGGTTTAAAATGTATCTTCAATGGCTATACATTTTATCCCTCCAGTTTTAACTGGGAGAATCACCCAGCTGGTACAACTGGGGCCGGAAGATTCCTAAAAAACCTGGATGACAACTTTATGGAACAGGTGCTAAGAAAGCCAACTCAGAAGGATGCCCTCCTTGGTCTACTGCTTGTCAACAGAGCAGATCTCGTGAGTGAAGTGGCGATTGGTGGCTGCCTTGGCCACAGCAACCACAAAGTGATTGAGTTTAAAATCTCTGTTGACAGGCGAAAAAGTGTCAGCAAAACCTCACCTCTGGACATGAGGAGAGCAGGCTCTAGGTCGCTCAGGGAATTAGTAAACAAGGTCCCCTGGGAAAATGTTTTTGCAGGTGCTGGAGTGCATCAGTGCTGGTCACTTTTCAAACATCACCTCCTAAGGGCACAGGAGCAGCAATTCCCAAACATCAGAAGTCAAGAAGGTGAGGCAGAAGGCCAGCTTGGCTGGGCAGGGATCTTCTCTTGGAAATAAGGCAAAAAAGGAAGGTGGATGCCCAGCGGACGCAAGGTCACGTGACATGGGAAGTATTCAGAGATGCTGCTTGCTGCTGTAGGGAGAAAATTTGTTCAGCCAAAGCTCAACTGGAGTCAAAGCTGGCCAGAAATGTGCGGGACAATAAAAGAGATTTTTCAAATACACTAATGGCAATAGGCAATATAGAAATATCATTGGTCCATTACAGGATGAGGATGGTCACCTCACAAACAGGGACAGAAACAAGACAGAGGTGCTTAACACTTTCTTTGTCTCTGTCTTCACCACAGATGATGGACCAAGGGGGTCTCAGAGCCCTGAGCTGAAGGACCATGACTGTGAGAATTATCAGTTCTCAGTCAACCTGAAATGGTGCAGGATCTGCTGCTCCAGCTGGATCCCTACACATCTATGAGGCCTGATAGGCTTCATCCCAGAATCCTCAAAGATCTGGCTGATGTCATCACAAAACCTCTCTCAGTGACTTTTGAGTGGTCTTGGAAATGCTGACTGGCAAATGGCAAATGTTGTCTCGATTTTCAAGAAGGGAAAGGAGGACCCTGGAAACTACAGGCCTGTTAGTTCCACTTTGGTGCCTGGTAAAGTTATGGAGAAGATTATTCTGGGAGTTATTGAAAAAGACCTAAAAGACAACATAGTCATTGATCACAGCTAGTGTGGCTTCATGAGAAGAAAGTCCTGCTTATCAAACCTGATTTTCTTTTATCACAAGGTAACCAACCTAGTTATCAAGGGAAGCCAGTTGATGTCATCTTTTTGGATTTCAGTAGAGCTTTCCATTCTGTCTCTCACAGAATCCTTCTGGACAAAACATCCAGCCCACAGCTGGATAAATATATTCTGTGGTGGGTGAGCAGTTAGCTCAAGGGTCAATCACAGAGCGTAATAGTGAATGGGGTGACATCAGACTGGTGACCTGTCAATAGTGGGGTTCCATCTTAGGCCCTGTGCTCGTCAACATCTTCATAAATGACTTGGACACAGGACTGGAAGGGTTACCAAGCAAGTTTACAGACGACACAAAACTGGGAGGAGCTGTTGAGTCCCTTGAAGGCAGGGAGGTCCTGCAGAGAGATCTCAACAAATCAGGGGACTGGGCAATCACCAACCATATTAAGTTCAGCAAGGGAAAGTGCTGGATTCTGCACCTGGGCAATGCTGGATGTACATACAGACTGGGGAATGAGATGCTGGAAAGCAGTGCTGGGAAAGGGATCTGGGGGTCCTGGTCGATGGCAAGTTGAATGTGAATCAACAGTGCCCTGGCAGCCAGGAAGGCCAGCCATGTCCTGGGGGGCATCAGGCAAAGCATCACCAGCTGGTCAAGGGAGGGGATTGTCCCGCTCTGCTCTGCACTGGGGTGGCCTCAGCTTGAACATTGTGTGCAGTTTTGGGCACCACAAGTTAAGAAAGATATTAAATTATTGGAGATTGTTAAAAGAAGGGTAATGAAGATGGTGAAGGCCTTGAGGGGAAGCTGAGTGAGGAATGGCTGAGGTCCCTTGGTGTGTTCAGTCTGGAGAAGAGGAGACTGAAGGGAGACCTCATTGCAGTTACAACTTCCTTGTGAGGGGAATAGGAGGGGCAGGCACTGATCTCTTCTCTGTGGTGATCAGTGACAGGACATGAGGGAATGGCCTGAAGTTGTGTCAGGGAAGATTTAGGTTGGATATTAGAAGGAGGTTCTTATCCCAGAGGGTGGTTGGGTGCTGGAACAGGCTCTCCAGGGAAGTCGCCACAGCACCAAGCCTGACAGACTTCAAGAAGCATTTGGATGATGCTCTCAAGGCACATGGTGTGACTCTTGGGGATGGTCCTGTGCAGGATTAAGTGTTGGACTCTGTGATCCTTGTGGATCCCTTCCAACTCAGCATATTTTGTGATTCTGTGATTCCTCAAAATCATGCTCCTGGGATACTTTAGGAATTATTTGAGAGCTTGTAACAGAGAAAACATAGTTAAGAACACTCTGTAGCATCCAGCAAGATAGAGGAGAACATGCACAGACCCCAGGAGTTCTAAGAAGCATATCGCACTCACCCCTGAAATCAGGGGCATTGCTATGAAGTTGCAAGCTAGACAACTAGTGGACTGCTGTGCCTGGTAACAAGGTCGGGCTGAACTCTCCATCACTTTCTGCATTAAAGATAGATATTTCTGTTCATGACTGAGTTTTGCTATCACCTGTATTTTGATATTTCTCTGTCAGACTGTAGGTAAATCACCAGCTACCCTCAGCATCATTTTGCATTGCATCCTGAAATATGGAAAAAGGTAGCTCAGGGCAGGGAACTTGCTTTGAGGTACAATGAGAGGTGTGGCAGGAACTGAAAAGAGCACTGTGGGTTCTGAACCTTTAGGTCTGCCCTGCAGCAGGCCAGAAAACAACATCATCTGATTAAAAATCTCATCTGTCATCTTATATCACATTTTCTGGGACTGTGGGTGGGGTGGGAGGCTGCAGCTCATCATTTTTGTTTCTGAAACACCAAGGGCCAAATCATGTGAGTACTCTGATTAATTCATACTCCTTTGGAAAACAGCTTTCCTAGGACTGACACAAACATGTTCTTTAAAGTATAGGATGAAAATAATGCTTATTTCACCAAAGGAAGAAGATTGGAATCATTGGTTTCCTTAACAGAGGAGATCTAAGGCATAGAGTTACTCAGGGACACTTAGCAGATCAAAACCAACCCAGTCTTTCTTCTGTTTCCATGTCTACTTGAAAGTCACTATTGGGCAGCACACGGGTACAGGGCCTCAGTGCCCACGAGATGGGTGCTGTGGTGGGTGATGTGGCCTTGGAGTGGGGGAAGAGCACTGCAAAATACAGTTTGGCTAGCAAAGTCTTGGTTCTCCTTGGAAAGGTGAAGAGTGGCACAACATGGGAAGCAGAACAAAAATTATTTTCCCTGGGGTAGGCAATCTCAGCAGGTACGTTGAGAGATGGTCTCACACTAAATTTCAGCATTTCAAGGAAAAATGAAATTTATGAAGCACCTTCTTACATGCAGTGAGGATGGGAAAGTGAACAGTTTAGCTGCTCATAGAAGTGAGGCAATATAAAAGTATATATCTATTGTTTCTTTTGATCATAACACTGTGAAGTGTCCAGACACTTAAGCACAAGGTTTGTTTGTACTAAACATCAGCTGTCCTTCAAAGAGGCCCTATGTCCTGCCTCTGCCAGATGCTGACTAAATGAAGGAAAAAACATTTTTCTCTACCTTCTTTATTCCTGGGCTGCTTGCCAGATCCTTTTCCAAATCCTTGTGACTGCCTCTCGAGAAATGGGAGCTGGTTGTACCTCTTCCCCAGAAGCAGTGGGAGCCATCTCATGCACCCTTGTTGACTCAAGTTGGGCTGCTGTGGCAGGGGCAGGAGGGCAGCCCCTTCAGTCCCAGTCCTGCTCCTGCCAGCATCTCCTAGGACCTTCCTAGCCTTGTGTGGGGTTGCCTAGCCCTGAGGACCAGATGCTGGACTCCACTAGTCCCGCTCCGCAAAGTGAGGTGGCCACATCAGCCCCTCAGTGATGGGTAATGTACAGCCCAAGAGCAGCTGATCGGAGGGTATGACTGCCTTTACTCCTGAAAGACCACAGCTTTCTGGGTAGAGACCTGACTGATTTACATCTGTAATATCACTGTCTACTGGCATTCAGGGGTGTAAAATCCTTCCCAAGTAGCGATGCTTGGTCACTAATGGAGGCCATGCTCCCTGAGACAAAGGGAGTGGCATATCCTCCACTGCCTCCAGCAGCCTTTTATGCAATGCATGAAAGTAAAAGTGCAGTAATCCCAGATATTAAAGGAGATATCTATGTGCCAACGTGAACTCCACAGCAGTAGTGAACAACTGTGCTTTACTAATAGAGTGGATCAGAAAATATGAAATTTTGAGCTAAATGAGTCTTTTAGCCCTGGAAGTTTTCCTTGTCACTTAGAAGCACTCGTTTCTGCAAGTCCCACAGAAAAAGAGCTGCTCGCACCTTAAGGCAATCTTTTAGAGAAGACAAAATTTCCCTTGCCAGTATCAATACTCCTTTTTGATATTCCTTTCTCATAATTTTCAGTTTTGTAAGCAATTTTTCTTTTTTCTAGGATTACATAATATATTTGGAAAGGGAAGGACATGAAATTTGGGTTTGAAAGGTGTAGGTTCAAACTCATCAACTGTTCAGACAACTGAAAAGAACACTTAGGATTACTTTAAGCGAATTAAAAATTTCCATTTATTTTCTTATAAACTATCTGCAGCTATACAAACCCCAGTGTTGCTCCTCTGTTTAGGAACAGCTGCTTCATTAAACACAAGGGGAAACACTGCATCATTCTTTCTACTGTCTTTTTAATGATAGGTCTGGATTCTTATCTTTTAAGCAGGAGTACTGTCTCCAGACAATTTGAGGATTTAATCCACATATATTACTCAGGCAAAAATCGCATATGTAAAGGAAGTTGAAAGAATGTGAAGAGCCTCCTTCTATTAAATTACCAAGTAGCCTTGCAGCGTCAAAAAAGCCTGGAGGAATCCCTTTAGTATCTTACCCTAAGCCTGATTAAAGGGACTCAATTATATCTGCTGACAAACCTCTCAGAATATTTTGTGAACTGTAACTGAAGTGTGACTGAAACTTGTCATTCAGGCAGAAATAAATTCACCATTCCTATGGCAAAATGTAAAACTTCCAGTACTAGTAACTCTAATTTAATTGAAATAAATAACTATGATTTTTAAAACTAGTTGGGCAAGAGTATCCTACAGGGTGTTGACATCCAACTTCTTTCTGTGGAAGCTGAGTTATAGCAGTGCCAATTTATGAACTAGTGAAAAGGTCTGTGATTTAATTAAAGACAGAAGAGATAAAATCCTTCCTTCATAAATGAAAGCTAATGCCCTCTAATTGTGTACAGCTGAGGAAGAATACAGAGGAGTATGTGTGAGCCTTCTTTCCTTACAATACCCTGGAGTCTCCAGTTCTGGGAAGCTGCACGATGATTATATTTTTTTTCAAATATTTGATTCTGGTGTATGTGTAGATTCCCACTTAATAATCCAGAGTATCAGGAAGTGGAGCCTGACTTCTCAATGCAGTCCACTAGCTCTATAAACCTCACTCATTGGATGTCTGCTCTGAAAAACCTGAGGTGATGCTTACTTTGCATGCGATCACTATTGTACCATCCAGTGTCCATTTTTGGCTGCAACTTTAAATATAATAGTCATGGCCAGAAAAGTGTCAGAATAGTCAAGTGTCTTAATTCCTCTCCACCTAATGCAGAAACAAGGTAGGATGGGCTGGAGAATCAGCATTCATCAGTACAACTTGAGACAAGAAAAGCATCAGAAATGCTCCCGGGGGATTTTCAGGCGCAGTGGAATCAGACCAAGCAGAATTGCATTTAGAAATTTGCTGTTTCCTATAATAATCATTGTAGTCTGAACATGCTTTCCATTGCCTTGCTGTTGAGTACTCCTTGCATGGTACAAGGAGGAAGCCTCAAGCACCATCTCAGCTCTCTCAGTAGCTAGAGTGCAGGATTGCTTGTGTCCAAACGAGGCTTCAGGCACACCCGGATGATACTATTTGTTTTCCTGAATGCTTTCTGTTCTCCTATATTATTTCTGTGGCAGGTTTGACCCTCTTGTAGTATACAGGATACAGGATGCAGGAATTTACAAGGTGAAGCAATGCTGTCTTCTCCCTTGTTTTCTGCATGCAATCTTTTGTTTGCTCTTTTGACTGCAGTTGTTTTCACAGAAAAGTGTCCCTAGCACATCTAAATGAAGTCATTTTGTGATTTCATTGTGCATTCATAAGTGGAATTTTTTTTCCCATATTACATTATTTTGCCTTCTCAGCATTACTCGGCTTTGCTCACTGATTTTCCAAGCCTCTCTAGTGAAAATGAATACTGTGTGTCTCATACACATCTGTTGCACTTGGCTGTTGTCCAAGAGCAGTACAGTGCCTCTCCCATAGTTTCCTTGAGGCCCCAAATCTCATACTTAAGAGATCATATCTTATTCTTATTTGAAAACAAGGAAGTTATTGGTGTCTTGATTTAGTTACATATAAATATACTGCTCAGAACAGTAAGTACATGAGTACATTGCTCAAGCACCAATACTTGTCCAGTGCCTTAGCGGTTATCACATAAGAAACTAAGGGTAGGTCCTGCTAAAATTTTAGCCAAAGCACAAGAATACATAAATGAAAGAGACTGATTAACTTATAATGATGACTTCGTCAATCATCTTTTCCATTAGAGCGGAATTCATCAAAGTACAGAATGCTTGCACAAAGGCACTTCAGATCTACCTGTCTGATATGCAAGATCTAAACTTGGGATATGAAAAATCTGGTTCTGACCTGACACACATTATTCTTTGAGATCACAAAAAAGAGAATAGCTCATTTTTGAGCTGTTGAAGATTGCTTAGTGTCCATCTAAATAATCACATTATGCCTGTGGTGTCTGTACGTTCAGTATGAAGACTTCATAACAGATTTTTTTGACACTCTTACTGTACTTTGGTAGGTAGTTTCTGACATCCTAATTAGTTCAAATTAAATTAGACATTTAGTCTTTTGACATCTGGAACAGTGGCTGCCAGCTATCTCCCTTCGCATTTTTTTCTGAGAGATCAAATGTTAGGTTTTGCGTCAAAAAGCTCATCTGCCTGCCTACAAAGGAGCACGGAGACAAAGGCAGGTGGGGGAAGCCAAATAATGTCCTCCCTCAGCTCCTCCCAGACCCACCATGGCAGAGCCAAAGGGCCATCAAAGGCCCATCTCCACATGCCCAGAGGACCACAGGAGTACTGTGGCAGGTGGTCAAGGGGAACACAAACCCCTGTGTCCAGACATAAAACCCATCACAATGAGTCAACAGGAGCACCTCTAGGACTGGAGGAGATTGCTACCTAAGGATATAGGATGCATTATGACAGACAAGGGAAGACCATTTGGGCATAGCACAAGATTTAGAGTGGGATGTTTGGTGGAGAAACCAAAGATGGGGGAAGAGAAGGCACAAGACTGTTTGGGGAGGAACAAGTGTAGGAACAAATGACAAGATGAGCAATAAAAGGGACTGGCCCTGTGTAAACAAAGGCTTGTTGGTATTGATTGCCTGGTCATACCCTGTTCCTGATCAGTGCATTCTGTCATGTTTTCTTATTAAACTCTTTCTAACTCTTCTCCTGGGGAGTGCCTCTATCTCATGTGCATGTGCATGGCTGGAGGTCTACACACCAGTAACTGCAGTGGGCTCATGCTTGGGAGGAAAGTGTCTGCAGTGCAAAACCTAGCAACACCAGCAAGAGCGAGCATGCGGTCACTTACAAAGATTAAGCCAGAGTATCTAGAGAGTGGGTGCAGTGCCCTGGGAGTCAGGTACATGCGTGCGTGCATGTGTGCCATTTGTGCATCCATAATGCATGTATGTGCGCACATGCCTGTATGTGTGCATGTGTGTGTATACACAAGGATCCGTACCAGCAGCTGGGGTGGAACTACAGCACAGGGGACTCATATGTCTAGGTGCAAAAAGCTGGACACTGGGATCCAGTGTTTGAGCCCAGCTGCTAGAGAGATCCACCTTATACATATGCATATATAAAGATATACATACATACATATATAAATATAAAATTATTACTAGTGGATCTCCAACCTGATTAGCCAGAGAGGTGAGAATCCTGCTGTTTGTGTTGGTGTGAGCACTAAGCGCCTCTGTCTGTGCTGATGTGTGTGGCTTGCAATGTCTCTCTCTCTATATATATATAGCTGTGTTGCACATGTGCATGTATGCATATAGCTGGGAAACACACTCAGCCACACTGCTGATTGGACCTGGGGCATGGAGCTGTGCAGCCTCACTTCTACAATGCTGTCAGATTTGGCTGCCCTAACATGGTCCTCCCAGTAGCCTGATCTGTGGTCACATGGCTCCTATGTCAGAGCTGCCCTGAGCTAGACCCATAGGAGACAGAGCCTATGGGGCCTCCAGGGAAAATGTGATCCTTCACCATCATTCACCTACATATACTACTCCTTTGTATCTTTCTGGAATCAACTAAATGCAGAGTTTTGCTATGTTCCTTGTGGGTCAGAGAAACCCATCCTAATTCAAGCTTAGCACGGATACTTTTCTTTTGCTGTCCAAACACCCGGCTGTTCTCTATGTCTGCACTGGTTTATGGTCCAGATTCTGTCATATCTGTATTCTTCAAATACACATTAGATTTTTCTAGGAAACAAGTTCAGGCAAGGACAGCCTTCTCCTGTAGATTAGAAAGAGGAACCTTGATTGCTTTTGCACTAATTCTCCTAAAAGTACTGACCCTAGTATTCCTTTTGAAAATAATGTTTCTCAAAAAGCCTGGATTTTAGAAGGCTGGGTTCAAATGAGATTTATGTTCTAAACACACCGTGCAGGGAGGAAAGGACACAAACTGAAATTTAAAATCTACAGAAAAAGACTGAATGTTCTTGGGAAGTGTATGCCTTCATATAAAAGCGGATGTGAATGTATTAAAAAATGTTAATTTGAACATATTTGGGAATATAAACATTTTTAGAAATGGTATTATACAACTACTATTAGGATAGTGGGACCCCTGAGGTATCTGGATAGAAGGAAACTTCTAATTTAATTTTCACATCTCTGAATTCTGGAAATTTTTGTTTGGTTGGTTGAGTTTTTGCCCCATTTTACCCTAAACATGTTCCCAAAATCTGGTGTTACATCATTAATGCCTTAATTTTCCAGAGTGCGTTTTTTCCTGTTGTTCTAATTTTTGCCTTGGTTCAATATAAGGAAAGAAATACCAAAAAGAGATTGTTTTACATAATCACCACCTGTTCTAGTCTTTCCTATTTTTCTACAACCATTCAGCCTAAAAGACAGAACATATGATTATTCAGTGAAAGCCCTGCAGCCATGAACTCCATCTGATTTGTAGCCTTCAAAGTATGATTTCTATAAAGACAATAAAAAATACTTGTTCCTTTATAAGGATGACTGCAAAGAGTTTGATCTCCAAAAAGAACAGCAAAGATTTTCTTTCTCTGCCTCTTAAAAATGACTCAGTAAGAGATTTTGATCTCTATATTGTAAATTTGATATCCTGTGGATCTCCTCTTCACCTTACCTACTGAGTTGGCTATTATATTACATCTTTCAAACTTAATATGTGATTGATTAAAAAGCTTCATTTTTTTCTGTCTTTTCTATATGATTATTCTGCACTTAAATGTTTCAAGGTCATTATCAGCCAGACTCATTGGTGTAGGAGAGTTCACTTAAACTGCTTCTTGTGTTTTGTTTTAGGTACTAACTGCCCAGATGCAAAAAGATCTCTTAATACAAACTACTAACCTTTCTGTCCTAATATAGATAGGTTTTTAAGGATGTATCTCAAATATGGGTGGTTTCCCTAAAGACAAAATGGTTCCCAATGCAGGAAGAGGAGTTGGTATCTATTTTATTGCATAAATGCACATCTGTAATTTTCCTACATGTCTCTGGGTATGGTGCTCTCTGAAACTGTTTGCTCACCTGTCTACTGGACTCCTAAGACACAGGAGTAGTGGCTTTAGGGTTTTTTCTTTACACTCTGGTCAAGGCTTGGAGATGTTAGACAATTTCCTTGACCTCTTTTTTTTGCTACAGGCTCTCTGATGGAGAAACCTGTTCTTCAACCTCTATTACATTTCAGTTTAAATAGAATTTTACCATTTGCCTACAGAATGGCTCACAGCCATGCTTCTCAGCCTTAGTTGCTGCTGCAAATCACAATGCTTGTTCTCCAATGTTACTACTACTTGTCTTTACTTTGCTCCCTGAAAGAATAGCTGTAGATTGATTTGGATTTTCATGTTAAAGTTTTGACAATATCCAGTCCTTACGGACCAAGAAAAGACAGGAGTAGCACCTTCGCATTAGAAAGTGCTCAGAGTGCTCTGCTAATGGAAGGTAAATTGGCTTTTTGCAGGAAGGGGCAGAGGAGGGTAGAAATCAGCTGCTCCAAATGGAGCCATCCCTACTGTACATGGCCCTGCTGGAGACTGAAGGCCAGGCCAGTTTCCTCCAACACTGGCAGTGAATAAGTAACTGAATAAATGTATAAACTGAATAAAGTATAAATGTTTAGACAATTAGTTGTAATCTCTTTTGTCCCATGGAGCCTTGGCATGTTAGTCAAGGCGTTTTTGTTTTCTTACACATCCAGAAAAGGGAGAACTTTGTAGGCTGCTGCACAGCTGTATGTAGGTTCATTGCAAGGGATTTTCCCTCTCAATTACTGTATTCTATATCTCTGTTTTATTAATTGGATGAGTGAGAAATGCCTCTTAAATAGAATTGAATACTAGGAAAACATAGTGAAGCTATGGGGCTGCAAACAGTGGCTTCCACAATGGCAGCTATTGTTGAACCATCATACACCTTATAGCACTTGCAGTCAGCAACACCATTGCACATATCCCTTACCATGAAACGTGGGAAGCACAAGGTTTGCAGGTGTGCTTTCAACTTCAAACCTCAGTGCCTAGGAGAGATCTGGCTCAAAGACATCATTTGAGTGTGTGAACCCAAGGCAAGAAATAGAGAAAGGCATGCTTCTTCTGTAATGAAAGACTGAACCAATGGGCTTAAGCACATTCCGAGTTTACCTGCAGGGTCATGAAGAGGTTCCTGTGACAAAAACCCCAAGAGGCAGGGTCCTCTGAGCCATTTCCATGGGAATACAGATATTGGGTGGACAGAAAGAACAGCCTCTCCTAATAAAAATTCTTCAAAAGGCAGAACACTGCGACCAAGCATGGGGAGGGAGCAAGAAGCAGGACAGCAATATCCTCATATCTCTTCAGAGAGAGTCTTAGCTTTACTGCCACAACCCTGAGCATCTTTTAAAACCTAGGTTCAACCAGGACACATTTTGCCAGTCACAGAGAAGTGCAACTCACGCGGGACACTCTACCCGCCCTAAAACACTCTACGTGAATCTTGGAACACATTTTACATATTTATATTTTCCAGCACTGAGCAATGTTCGCCCTACATTTCTCTTCTCTCTCACTGCGAACAGATGCACATCCTTACTCCACCTATCTCCCTTTGGGAATGGTTTTCTGAGCTAGATGCTGCTGCTCCAGCAGCACAAGGCCCTTAACAAGCAGGTATCTCGGCAGGGCTCCAGTCAGCCTCCTCTCCTCTGGCCCCAAGTCACTCAGTGGAGCTTCCACACCGACTGTCTTCCCACCAGTGAGCGTGGCACTATAAAATGCTCGCTTGTGCAGAAAGTTCAGAGCCTCGGCATAAACTTAGAAGGATAATTTCTTGATGAATTAGCTTCTCCGCAAAATCCGCACATCCCAACAGGGAGCTGGGAGTATTTGCTGCCAGTAGCTGAAGATGAAGGTATACTCCAACAGTAAGAGGAATGAAAAGTCCACCTCCTGAACCTCCCTGCTCTCCAAGTCCCATAACTTTGTAAAACTGGCAGAAGACTCAACTCTCTGGAAATGCTGAAAACACTCATTTTACAATCTCATTTTCCATTTTTACACATATAAGAAGCCTGGTGAGAATTTATGATACTTTCCTTGCTTTTTTTTCATCCCACAAATAAAAAAAAATAAATTTAAAAGGAATACAAGAATATCAGATAAGATAGCATTTTAGAAAATTCCTCCAATCACATTTTTCTTTAATAATTTATGAAGGTACTTCCTAGAAGCATAATATAGTAGATTTTTTTAGAGGTATGCAATTTTAAGTCAAGTTTTCTCTATTTCTTGAAATTACTGAAAATGTTAACTTTCCATTGCTTTAATTTGTATCTTACAGACTTCTTTCTGCCCATGACCAGTTCAGAAACACAGAAGTCAGGTTGTTTCTTTACTATGAAGTTACATAAATAAATCCTTATTACTTGAAAGATTCTCTGGAGAACAGCAGGCAGATAAATCATGTAAGATTTTTTCAGTTTTGTAACAGCCCCCATCTAGAATAGACACATACAGTTTTAAAAGAACATTGATTACAGTATCCACCAAGTGCTAAAGTAAGTTTTGTTTGCTTTTAAAGGAGTAAGAAAAATATTTAAAAAAAAGCCTAAACATTTTATTCTGACAGTACATGAAAATAGTAAGAATTACACCTAACTAATAATGATGATGAAAGTAAAGCTACCTGTTAAAAAACTGACTACTGATTGAAGCTCACAATTTCAACCTCCATCAACTGCCTTCTTGAGTGACTCATCAAATCAGTGTTACCTAAAAAGTCAATACTAAGAAAGCAGGTAAACCAATAAATACTCCTTTCAGTCACACAGTTGCTACCAGTCTTGAGAACACAGTCAAGCATTTTATTGTTTATACTCATTTTCATTTACACATAAGAGAAACAATCAATGCAGTTCTATCACAGCAGGTGGACCATATCCTGAAACTCTGCTGAGTATGTGTAAACCTGTCTTAAGGTCCAATCAGGAAGGGGGGGGAAAAAAGAGAAACAAAAGAAGAAATAGGAGAGAAGTCAGGAGGCAAGAAATTTCACTAACATCAGTTAATTCATGATTCATGGGTATTTATTTTGCAGGTGAAATTGCTCTTCTGAAAGGGCAAATTGCTTCACTTCTTTACAAAATACACTAAATAATGTAAGTATTCAGAGACTTATAAATTTCGCAATGGTTCATGCGGTAAGGGTGTGCAACTGACACAAAATGGAAAACATGGTTACAACATCAAACTGCTACTTCTATTCCCAGCTGGTTTATGGAAAAGGTCACTGGACTTCTTGATTTCTGCTCTTGAGTTATGGAGCAAAAGCAAGAAGTATTTACTTTATAAAGGCAACTATGAGGACAGACTACAGATATGCAGTGCAGTTGAACAGGTCTACAACTCTTGTTTCTAGAGCATTTGCTATTGTTTTGAATTACAAATATAACTTTTGCACACTGTCACTTCTCAGACATGTTCAGCTGAAGGAGTCGTTTACAGAATGTACTGCGATGCTCCTATTTTAAAAGCTGCTTTTTTCTCCTCTTGGCCTCCTAAGTGAAGGGAGCAACTCTTTCCACTGAAAGAAATAAATTACAGGTGTGCAGAAGTACAACTATGCTACCAACACGGACAGAGACAACTGTGCTCTTGTGCACACCCCTACAACCGGTCGGAGAACAAATTAAGAAGTTAAGCCTGCAAAATAAATGGAGTTTACTCTCAAACTTTTTTCTTCATTCCAGATGAATTATAGACCTTGATTCGAGGCTGCCCTCTTTTTTTGCAACTGATCTGCGTGCCTATTGGAACAGCATCTCTGCCAGAGTCATTACACTGAAACGCAGAGCTGAGCAGTTTGGTGGCAGTATGTATTGACGTTTTTGCAGCATCATGAATCTGGCAACTGGGCTTGGGGAAGTTTCAAGCAGTGGGTCTTTACAATAGCAACTTGATTCTGCAGACAAAAAGCAAAAGATTGGCAGAATTATTAAATCTTAAATTACACAATCAAGGCATGTATGCATTCTGAAGAACGTGGCGCCGAGTTTAGCGAGGTGCTGGCAGCCACTGCTGTCAGAGGCGCGGAAAGGCAGAGCCCCTCCGTGTGCCAAGAGATATATCGAGGTGCTGAGCACCTCACGGGGGCTCAGGGGCAGCTTTCCCGTCGGGACGCCAGCTCCCAGCCGGCTCCGCTCCCGCAGGAGCAGACGGAGCCGTGAGGGGGCCGGAAAGAAGTAGGGCTCGACTTCGCCAGCAGCCTTCTTCATCTGGGGCCTGTACTACCTCCCTTCCTCGCAAAAAAAACCAAAAAACAAACAACAAAAAACACAACCAAAAAAACCAAACCACAAAAACCGCCACGCCGCTGGCACCGGGACTACCGCGGCTGACTGCCAAGGGAGCGGCACCCGCAGCTGGCCAGCGGTGCTCGCAGCCGCCCGGCGGTGCCCGCAGCTGGCCAGCGGTGTCGGGAGGCGGCCCCGGGTACGCGGCCCCGGCCCGGTCCGCCCCGGCGCTCTCCGGGGAGCTCGGCTGCGGGCTCGGAAACTAAGTGCCGTTTACCGCTAATTGGCCCAAACACGGCCATTAGCATGCGAAATGGTGGCAGACTGGTGTAATAGGTGGACTAAAAAGCAGAATGCCGTTGAGTCACTCCCTGCGAGCTGGGGCGGGGGGGGGTACACGCTACACACACCACACACACACACGCTGTGAAATGTCAGGAGCGTGCAAGCATCCCCGCCGCTCGCCGCCACTTGCGAAGAGCCTGAACACACCACCTATTCGTGGGGTCGCACCCCGACTCTCCCCCTTCCCGCACCCCCCAG